>PISW01013427.1:0-26334 GCA_004023785.1 Mungos mungo
TATACCACATCTTCTTTATCCATTCACCGGTCAATGAACATTTGGACTCTCTCCATAGTTTGACTATTGTTGATAGTATAAACATTGCGATACCCCCTTGAACCTGTATTTTTGTACCCTTTGGGTAAATACCTACTAGGTCCAATTGCTGAGTCACAGAGTAGTTCTATTTTTAGTTTTTTAAGAGCCCTCCACACTATTCTCCAGAGTGGCTGAACCAGTTTGCATTCCCACCAACAGTACAAGAGGGTTCCCCTTTTTCCACATCCTCACCAACACCGGTTGTTTCTTGGGTTGTTAATTTTAGCCATCTGACGGGTGTGACGTGGTATCTCATCATGGTTTTGATTTCTCTGATGATGAGTCATGTTTAGCCTCTTTTCATGTGTCTTGTTAGCCATCTGGATGTCTTCTTCAGAAAAGTGTCTCTTCATGTCTTCAGACCGTTTCTTAATTGGGTTATTCATTTTTTGGTTGTTGAGTTTGATAAGTTCTTTATAGATTTTGGATATGAACCCTTTAAGATATGTGATTTGCAAATATCTTTTTTCCATTCTGTAGGCCGCCTTTTAGTTTTGTTGATGAAATGTTTCCTTTTCCATCACTGTGCAGAAGCTTTTTATCTTGATGAACTCCCAAAAGTTCACGTTTACTTTTGTTTCCCTTATTCTCACAATAGTATCTTTTTAAAAGGATATATTTTTCATCTTGATGAAATTCAATACAGCAATTTTTTTTTATGGATAACCTTCTGGTCTGTTATCTAAGAAATCTCTGCCCAACCAAGGTTTCAGAGAATTTCTCCAATTTTTTTTCCCTAGAATGTTTATCGTTTTAGGTGTCTCATTTAGATGCATGATCCAATATAAGTTAATTTGTGTATATAGTCAGAGATATGGACCAAAGTTCATTTATTTTCATATGGATATCCAACTAGTTCAACACCATTTATTAAAAAATCTATCCTTTCTCCACTGAATTGGCTTTGTACCTTTGTCAAAAATTAGTTGCCCACATATTTGGGGTCTATTTCTGGACCCTCTGTTCTCTTCCATTGATATACTTACCCACTGTTCTGTCATCTTTTAAAAAAATGTTTTTAAATATTTTTTAATCTTTCTTTATTTTTGAGAGAGAGACAGAGAGACAGAGTGTGAGCAGGGGAGGAGCAGGGAGAGAGAGAGATTCACAGAATCTGAAGCAGACTCCAAGCGCCAAGTTGTCATCACAGAGCCCGATGCGGGGCTCAAACTCACTAACCATGACATCATGACCTGAGCCAAAGTCAGATGCTTAACTGACTGAGCCACCCAGGCTCCCCCCACCTTGCTGCCATCTTAATGATCTTGTCACACTTTCTTGATTACAATAGGTCTGGAATAAGCCTTCAAATGAAGTAATATTAGTCTGCCAACTTTGCTCTTTTTCAAAGTTGTTTTAGCTAGTCTAGGTCTTTTGTACTTCCATATGAATTTTAGAATCAGTTGATAAATTTCTAAAAAAATTTCTGAAATTTTGATCAGAATCAGATTGACTATTTAGGTAAATTTGGAGGTAATTTGTATCTTCACAAAATTGAGCCTCCCAACCAATGAAAATGATATACTTCCCCATTTACTTAGATCTATAATTTTTCTCAGCAACGTTTTATATAATTCTCATGCATACGTCTTTCATGCATGTATTTTCAATGCTGACTTCCACATTTTGTCAGATTTATTTCTATTTCATATTTGTGATATTACTGTAAATTGTAATGTTTTTTAATTGAAATTTCCACTTGTATGTAGCAAGGCTATTAGAATACAATTAACTTTTGTATATTGATTTCAAACCTGCAAACGTGCTAAATTCACTCATTAGTTCTAGCTGCTTTTTTGTAAATTCTGTAGGCTTCTGCATGGAAGATCACATCACCTGCAAACAAAGGCAGTTTTACTCCTTCCTTTCCAATCTGGATGGTTTTATGGTTTTGTTTTTAATTTTTCTTGCCTTATTCCATTGGCTACAATCTCTATACAGTGTTCTTTGGAAGTGGTGAGAGGACAAACCTTTGTCCTCTTTCTCATCTTAAGGAAAATCAATCAATCAGGCTTTCACCATATAGTATGATGTGAACTAGGTTTTTAGTTGGTATCTTACAGAAGGCTGACCAATTTCTCCTTCTCTTCCGAGTCCACGTATTCTAGTTGGTATTCTACTGGACACTCAAAGGGATCCTTCTACAAGCAGTTCTCTCTGTGTAGCTCTCTGTCCTCCGGCACATTGTCTTGCAGATTCTGCCTACCTGGATTCCCTGAATTCATTCCCATCTCCCCAGCTCCAGAATCTGCTGGGTTCCACCTGGATTCCCTATCTCTCTGTCATAGTCTGGAAACTTCCTCAAGGTAGGAAACTAAGGCAAATGTGGGACTCACCTTTTTTATTTATCATCTCCCAGGGATCACTGTCTTTCATGATCTCACCTCAAAAACCCAGTTTTATATGTTCTATCTCTTATTGTTTCAGGAAGGAGGATAAATTTTTCATCTTAGTTGGAGGTGGAGGGCTCTGTCTCAATTTTTACCTCTTTTATTCTTGTTTCTAATAAGTGACACTCACTTTTTTCCCCACTGACTGAGCTCCATGCCTAGCACATCCTTGCACCTTTGTCTCTCTAGATTGGCTCAAAGAAAAATTAGTCTCGGAATCAGGAATACCTAGGTTCAAGTGCTGGCTGTTGCACTTACTAACCATATCAGTTTATTTTCCCATCTGTAAATTAAAGTAACAAAACCTGTTTTGCTGAATAATAAAGAATAAATGCTATTACCATTAAAATAACTTCTCCAGTGATTGGTAAATAGCAGGAACTTGATAAATGATGGGTGTCATTACTATTACTAGACTTCTTGTTCTTGCTTATTCTCTCCCCTCCTCTTCTCCCCTGATTCCACCGTCCTTTCTCTAGATCTGTTCAGCCCTAATACTTGAGGGTTGTGGGCTGTAGTGACAAATTATGCTTTAAGTTAAGTATGGGCCCCATGACATCTGAGTCATGCCATTAAGAGTCTGTAGGGTGGGAATGAGTCCCAGCCCTGAAATACCAGAGTGTGTGGGTGGTATCTACAGGAATCACCGACGAGCACCTGTTAAATATTTTACTTTCCTTAGACAATCCTCCATCATTCACTTTTAAGATTTAAAATAAAGTCTCTCTGCACTTAACAAAAGACCAGACGCACCTGGGCCACCACCCACGATTGTTCTCTGTACAACTCTCTGATGCACGTGTCCCTCTACAGACACTGTGCGTTTGTAGAGTTGTGACAAGGACCCAAAAAACTAGCAGCAAAGTATTTTGAGAAGGGACACCTATTGTTAATTTTCAAAAGTAGACCTTTGGCTAGAGAGAAGTTGAAAGTGGTTGAAATACATCAAGTGAGCATCCCAACAGTTTCATAATGGAATAAAGATTCCTCTCTCCACTGGAAGTCTTCTTGACTGCCCCTCTGGGGACTTTTTTTCAGCACTAGGAATATTCCATGGATCTAGAAATAGTACATCGTAGTAGCAAAGAACATGAATATTCATATCAACCAAGATTGTGGTCCAATTCCACCATTTACAAGGAGTACTATCTTGGGTAACTTATTTGAACTCTCTGTGAACTTTCATTTGTAAAATGAAAGTAAATACACCTGTGCAGTTGGCATGAGATAATATATGTAAAGTGTCCCATATATAGTGCACAGCCTGGAAATGGTAAATAATATCATTACCATTAACCGTGCTCTTACTGTTATCATTATTGTTGTTGTGACTGTTGTTAGCAATAGTTCATCTACGCACTGAAAGTCCTCCAAGACAACACTGTCCAACAGAACTCTCCATGATGATGGGAGGCTCTGTATCTTCGTTGTCCGATACGGTGACCACGTAGGCACATGGGGGTACTGAGCACCCGCATCAGACAACACAGCTCTGCGGAATCCACCTGCCCTAATCTGTCCAGGCTGCTCTAACAGAACACCACCAACCGGGTTACTTACAAACAACAGAAATTTACTTCTCACAGTTCTGAAGACTAGTTCAAGATCAAGCATTGGATCTGGTGCCTGGTGAAGACTTCTTGGGCCACGGAAAGCTGCCCTCTCAGAGTCCTTACACGGCAGAAGTGGGGAGGGAGCTGTCCGGGGCCTCGTTTATATAAGGGCTCCAATTCCATTCATGAGGGTGGACCCCAGTGATCACTTCCTGAGGCTTCACCTCCAAATACCTTCACACTGGGGATTAAGCGTTGACTATATGAATTGGGGTCGGCAGATATTCAGTCTGTAGCACCATCTATGGTAATCACTGACTGGCAAATCTCACAAAAATTCTGCATCCTCACAAAGGGAGGAGATTCCCCAGGGTCAAGTGTATGGTAACAGAACCTTGACTAGGAAAGTGAACCGCTTGCCCTTGGGCCTGACCTGATGTTCTTCCTGAAGATACTTGCCTGGTGCACTCTCTCACCTGTTTTTTTACATCCCTACTCTAGAAAGGACCTTTCCCCAACCACTCACTGTCCCACACCCCTCCCCCACTCACCTCTGATTTTACTGGTTGGCACGGCACCTGCCCATGACAGTGCGCCTTTATTTGTCACTCTGTTGACTGTTCTGTCTCCTGCCACTAAGGCATTAGCTCCATGAAGGCACATTCTCTTTCTGCTTTGGTCACTTCTTGATCTCAGTACCGAGAAGGCACCTGTTCCTATCGTAGGTTCCAGTAACTGTGTGTTGAACTTCATACAACCAGGTTATTTGAAAGAAGGCCAGGGCCTGACACCTTGTAAGAAGCAAAATACTTCTGTGAAATTAAAAGCACTCCTCCTACCTGCCAGCTTCCCACCCCCTAATTCTGCGTGTTCAGACATGGGCCTGGGATTCTCCGGCGACCACCAACGAGGGCTCTAGAATCCTCAACCCACAGTTGGTCAGGCAACGAGCTTAGTCTCCAGTCTAGGGAAAGCGTTTTGAATTCTTAAAAAAGACCTGATATTTAACAGCCCCTTGTTTTTCTCTCTCAACAGTTTACTCCCCTCGCAGCTCATGTGATTAAGTATTCACAGCAATGCGTGTACGTTTTTACTAGGACCATGACCAGTGATTCAGAGGTAATTAAGCAATGGAATGTTTCACATAATACCCATTCCACTTAAGGAATAAACTCTACATTTTCCTGGATTGACTGGCAAAAAGAAAAAAAAAAAGGGCATTTGGAGAGTGTCAACTGCTAAAACAAACAACTATCAGACCTATTGCGTCGCCTTGGGTAATCATAAGAAAGTGAAATTTTTCATTTATATGGAAGGATGAGAAAGATAAGAAAAAATCAATATAAAGATATATATTAAGGGTCAGCTATTAAAACCCTATTTTTCTTTTTTATAAGAGGCAGCAATAAATGTACATCAATAGGAGGATGAGTAAGTTGGAGAGTGCACAGAATTTTATGTAGCACATACAAGAATGAGCTACAATGACAGATGCGTACACGGGAAGGTGGCTGCGCCATGTTGATAAGAAAAAAGGAGTTGTGAGATAGTTCTCTGCTCTAAAGAGGAACCGAATCGGTATGTGCACGTTTTCTGTGCCCTGAAAAGTTATTCAAGGACACGTGCCAAACTATTGGAAGTGGCAACTTCTAGGAATGGATTTCCCTGAAATGACAACAGGTATGTGTTATTTTTGCCATGATAGAAGATATGAAAACATGTCAACTTTCTAAAAATTAAGCTAAACCCCCCCCCAAAAAAAAAAGCCAAAAAACACCAGCGACACCAGGAGCCAGAGGATCACAGGGACAGTACTCTGACTGCTTCAAGGGGGCAGGGCCACCAACAAGATGCGTCCCCCATCTCCTTCCGTCCCAACCCCTGCCCCCATTTTTTTCCTGAAAACACAGCTGAACACAAGTCAACTGATTCATCTGATATGCAAAGAAATGGTGATCTGTGCAAACACAAGAGGAGAAACGGGCCACGACGGACAGACTGGGGGACATTTGTCGTCTCCAGCAAATCCCAAGATTACCACTGTTGTCAGGGTGATTTTTACTTTGTGCTAATTTTATCTTCTGCTTTGATGCCAGACTCTAACTCCCCATAAGGTATAATTTCATTATGGCCTGAACTAATGCACTGCCAAATTTTCCAAGGGCCCTTCGCCTATAATCAATAATAATAATAACGACTGCTATGTTTCACATGTCTGCAATGTGCCAAGCCCTGTGCTAAGGCACTAGGGAGCCACTTAACCCTTCTAATAATCCTGCTCATAGGTACTGTCATCTGTGTTACATAAAAGGAAACAGGGTCTCTCAGGACTTAAGTGACTTGGGGCGCCTGGGTGCCTCAGTTGGTTAAGCGTCTGACTCTGGCTCAGGTCATGATCACACAGTTCCTGAGTTCGATCCCTGTGTCAGACTCTGTGCTGACTGCTCAGAGCCTGGAGCCTGCTTCAGGTTCTATGTCTCCCTTTCTCTCTGCCCCTTCCCTGATTGCTCTTCCCTGTCTATGTCTCAGAAGTAATTTTAAAAATGTTTTAAAAAAAATTTTAAGAACCTAAGTGACTTGTCCAAAGTCACACAACTAGTAAGCAGTGAAGGAGAGAAGGAGAGAGAAGGAAAATTGAAGTCCAGGTCAGACAAGGGTTTGCCTTGCCAGCAACTACTACCTAACATGCGAGGCCCAGCGCAAAATGACAGTGTTGGGAAAAGTATGAAGATGGTATAAAAACAGACACATGGACCAATGGAATAGAATAGAGAGCCCACAACTGGACCCAGAGTGTATGGCCAACTAATCTTTGACAAAATAGGAAAGAGTATCCAATGGAAAAAAGACTGCCTCTTCAACAGGTGGTGTTGGGAGAACTGGACAGCCACATGTAGAAGAATGAAATTAGACCACTCTCTTACACCATTCACAAAAATAAACTCAAAATGGATGAAGGACCTGAGTGTGAGACAGGAAACCATAAAAACCCTCGAGGAGAAAGCAGGGAACAGCCTCCTTGACCTCAATCACAGCAATTTCCTACTTGACACATCCCCAAAGGCAAGGGAATCAAGAGCAAAAATGAACTATTGGGACCTCATCAAGATAAAAAGCTTCTGCACTGCAAAAAAAAACAATCAAGAAAACTAATAGGCAACTGACACAATGGGAAAAGGTAGTGGCAAATGGCATATCAGATAAAGGGCTAGTATCCAAAATCTACAAGGAACTCAGCAAACTCCACACCCAAAAAACAAATAATCCAGTGAAGAAATGGACAGAAGACCTGAACAGACAGTTCTCCAAAGAGAACATCCAGATGGCCTAGAGGCACATGAAACGATGTTCAGCGTCACTCAGCATCAGGGAAACACAAATCAAAACCACACTGAGATACCACCTCACGCCAGTCAGAGTGGCTAAAATGAACAAATCAAGAGACTATAGATGCTGGCGAGGGTGTGGAGAGACGGGCACCCTCCTACACTGTTGGTGGGAATGCAAACTGGTGCAGCCGCTCTGGAAAACAGTATAGAGGTTCCTCAAAAAACTATCAGTAGAACTCCCCTATGACCCAGCAAGAGCACTGCTGGAGTTTACCCAAGGGATACAGAAATGCGGATACATAGGAGCGCATGTACCCCAATGTTCACAGCAGCACTTTCTGCAATAGCCAAATTATGGAAAGAGCCTAAATGTCCATCACCTGATGAGTGGATCAAGAAGGTGTGGTATATATATACAATGGAGTACTACATGGCAATGAGAAAGAATGAAATCTGACCATTTGTAGGAAAGTGGATAAACCTCAAGGGTGTCATGCTAAGCGAAATAAGTCAGGCAGAGAAGGACAGATACTATATGTTTGCACTCATAGATCTAACAGGAGAACAGGAGAAACCTAATGGAGGACCATGGGGAGAGGAAGAGGGAAAGAGAGTTGGAGAGAGAGAGGGACACAAATCATGAGAGACTGTTGAATACTGAGAATGAACCGAGGGCTGAAGGGGGAGGGGGTGATGGTCATGGAGGAGGGTACTTGTGGGGAGAAGCACTGGGTGTTATATGGAAACCAATTTGACAATAAACTATTATTTTAAAAAAATATGAAGAATTTCAACATGGTGAGAGCAGAGCATGGAAACACGTGTGAGACCCTCGTGGGCACGGGCTCCTGGAAGACGGTCTGCCCTGGAGCCGGCCCCGTTTCTCACCCTCTGCACCTGCAGGCATGGCACAGAAGTTGCTCTGGAGCCCAGAAAAGCTGCCACAAGGCTCCGCTCTAGAGGAATGAACAGGTGACAGCTTCCGGCTCCTGAGAGCCGTCCTGGGGCTTTGAGGAAAGCAAGCCATGCAGCGGGATGTGTCCCGAGCCCCCGTCCCACGAAGAACCTCCTCTGGGCACCTTTGTCCTCTCCTCCACCCCTTGTCACCAAAAGCAGACTCCCTCCCTCATCCCACACACCGGCATCCTCACATTCCCACCATGCAAGGCAAACTGAAGGATGATTTTTCCATAGATGAGTGTACGTCAGTGACCCCCAGACTCAGCCCCCCACCGGTCCCCGCCTGTCACCGCGCCTTTGTGGCATAAGCAATGATTTGGCCCCTCCACTCACTGCAGGAACTCCTGTTATTTTTAGGAGGAAACCAACCTCCCCCCATATCCTACATTTCAGAACTTTCAGGGAATGAAGATCAAATATAAACCGGATGTTAGCTATCCTTGAATTCAGCATTTGCCACGAGCTAGACACCAAGGCTTAACGTACATTTTCCCATTCTTCACGGAAGCTATTCAAAATAAGTACGATCTGCATCCCATTTCACTCCTAAGGAAGTGGAGGTTCAGGAGGGGGTAGGTAACTCATCCAAGGTCACGCAGCTAGTGGGCGAGGGGTGGTAATGCCTGGAAAGTGAACCCTAGCACCTTCCCAAGAGCTCCACGATGGTCAGCATTTAGCGTCACCTGTCCTGGAGAAGGGCTGTCGAAGCGCAATACCAGGTATGACCACATACGGGAAATCTGGCAGATCTGACCAGGTACAAGTTGCAGACATTCACATGTCGTAAAACACAGTGAACAAGATTGAAAGGCAAACCATACCCATGAATGAATACACACTGAAACATTAATCCCTTACTACATATAAGCCACTCACAAATGAGTAAGAAAAAGGCACATACCCCACTGGGGGAAAAAATGGACAAAAGACGTGAACAGGCATTTCACAATAATCAGTAAAGGAAATGAAAAAAAGTAGTCAGCCACACTAGTAATCCAAGAGATGTAAAGTACAGTGTGATACCATTTTTCACCAGTGGCAGTGAGAGTTTTTCTTTTTTAATGATATAAAGGAGATAATTTTTTGAAATACACTAATGAGATGTTCTATTATTACGTTTCCCCACCTCCCCCTCCCACATGCATTCTGCTGAAGTCCTCCACTTGCTTCATGGAAGATTAGGAATCTGATAAATGAATTGGAGGGGAAAAAATCCCTATTTAGCCCGGTATGTTTTAAGTCCCTAGTCTCAAGGAAATGGTCCCAAAGTACAGTGTGGTAAGAATGATGCAAAGTGCAAATTTGACGGGGTTGCCAGTGTTACAGAGTGGTCAGAGAAGGTCTCTCTGGTGAGCTAACATTTCAGCCAACACCTGGAGGAAGTGAGAAACTCAGGGGCGCCTGGGTAGCTCAGTTGGTTAAGTGTCCGGCTTCAGCTCAGGTCATGATCTCACAGTTCATGGGTTAGAGCCCCGCGTCAGGCTCTGTGCTGACAGCTCAGAGCCTGGAGCCTATTTCTGATTCTGTGTCTCCTTCTCTCTCTGCCCCTCCCCTGCTCTGGCGGTCTCTCTCTGTCTCTCAAAAATAAATAAAAAACATTTAAAAAAAGGAAGTGAGAAAGTCAGACATGCAGATGTGTGGAGAGAGAGCACACCAGGCTGAGCCCACCAAGGCTCTGGGGTGGGAATACTCTGGTTTTGTCCAAAGAGAAGCCAGGAGGCTGGTCAAGCATTGACCTAAGAAGAGAGTGGCAGGAGAGGAGGTCAGAAAGTCGGCTCAGGACTGTGTCCTGTAGAACTTTATTATGACTTGGGAATGAATTTGGATGCTCTTCTGCAGGAGACAGAAAGGTAGAGTACCAGGTGACTGTGTGACTCATCCGAGCCCAAGAAATGTGAGCAGCCATTCACTCCCCTGAGACGTTTAAGAACCAGCCACCTCCACGTTCCCTCTACTATCAAAGTCACGTGTGGAGACAGTGGAGGAAGGCAGGAGCCCTGAGTCACGACGCGGAGAAGTTTTGCAGTGCACTTGCGAGATCTGTAGGGGGATGTGCTTAAGAGAGGAGAGACTTTGTTGGGTTAAGCTGCTGGGACCCGGAGTTCATTTGCTGTTGTGGCATTGCCTCATGTAAAGTTACAGAGAATTTTCATTTCTTGAAGTTTCCGAGAATCTCCTGTCTTCGTTTTCGGGTATCTTCTCCAAATATTTCCAGATAGGAGCAGAGCAGCTTAGAAATAAGCTGGGGGTTATATAGGAGCAGGAAGGTGGGCTTGGCTATGAACAGATCACTTCCCAAGTAGTGTGAGTCGTGGTTTCCAACAGGGGCTGGTGAACGATGGTCCATGGGACACATTTGGTCCACTCTCTCTGTTTATAAATAAAGTTTTATTGGGACACAGCCATGTTTGTGTATGTATGTATCGCCTAAGGCTGCTTTTGCCCTGTGATGGCAGAATTGAGTGGCTGTTACCTATGCAACATAACACAGAAAACTCAGAATATTTTCTATCTCGTCCTTTACAGAAAAAAAATGCCACCATCCGGTTTTGCGCAGAAGTTTTTAAGTGAGACTGACTTGGGTTTGAATGCTCGGCAAGTTACTTGAGCCTCTGAGTTTCAGTCCTTCCCCTGGTGACTGGAAGGATGAAATGGGCTAACCTACAAAATGACGTTAACCCCATGCCAACTCATACTGAACACTCGCCATTGTGATCATTGCCCTTGGTAGTAAATGTTCAGGTCACTTCTAGTTTTGCACGGGATTCTATGGACATAATTAAACCACTCCGTTCCTTAAAACACATTCATAGAAGGAGAACTCCTAGGTGGAAAAGCATACGCACTTGAAGGATTTTGTGACAATTTGGTAAATTGATCTCTGAAGTTTGTACCAATAAGGCTCCCCGCCCCCAGTCCACACTAGGCATGATCACGGTAATAGACCACGGACTTGCCTCCAAGGCATGCAGGCTGGGAAGTTCAAGTTTCCGGTATGCCTTCAAAGAATAGGAAGATATGACTGAGCCCAGAAAGAAGCCTTTACAACAGCAGATAAAAGAGCGAATCAGAGAATTTTCACATTATTTCCTAGGTAATTAAGCTCTACGTATAATGAACTGAAGAGAATACCATTCTGCATATTGGCATTTTTCCCTTGAAAGACACTGACATAGGGTATGCTTAACTGACAGCATGCACTGTACTCACCTAAATGCATAATGTATTTATCTGGACTCAGACTAAACCCAGCTATATACCCCCGGATCATCTTTCAGGTGGCTTATCTGGCATTTAATCCTCACAAACCAAATGTAACAAGAGCCTGTTTCGGCGGGACAGACGGCACGGGAGGAGAGGGTTGAAGGGTTTCAGAGTTCTTTGATCCGGCAGCACACAGATCATTCTGGTGGGAAGACGGGAGGTGGCAGAGGGAACAATTCCCCCGTTCTTTAATCTCTAGCCTTGAAAAAAAAAACACTTAAATCATCAGTGTGTGTTTGAGAGTTCCCATGACAACCAAATCACCCCCTCTTCTCTTTCAACAAATGGGAAAGTCATCTCCTACCTATTTACAACTAGATTATAAACTTTGTGAAGGCAGAGCCTGGGTCTCCTGGACTATTAGAGCTCGGAGCAGCGCCCGCCTGATAAGAGACATCAGTACCTACACGACGTAGATGCCAAGTGGCTGCACAGACTTAAAGGGCAGACAGCTTGAGGGCAGGTCTCAGCGTCTATAGGATTTTGCTCCCAGAGCATGTGAGCCCTGGGCCCTTCTTCAGGTAAGGGAGAAGGTCTGGGAAATCCGTCTATAGCGGCATTGCTTCTGCCCCCCCTCTAAATGGCATCTTCCTGTTCTTCTGACAACAGTGCGCCCCAGGCCCTTGTCCTCACACTCAGTGGACCCAAAGGTGGAGCAGGGGACCTCCCCCTAGCCAATCAGTGCATCACACTCCCCTGGCCCGTGGTTCAGAGTGGGCACAGAGCAGGCACAGAGCCTAAGTCCCTCCAGAGAGAATGAATCTCAGGAGTTTTTCAAAAACTATGGGAAAGCTTTTTGTTCTTTTGTCCTGGACTTAAATGTGACCGATATGAAGCTGAAGTCATGGGGGGCTGTCTTGACACCCTGGGGAGCATCCGAAAGAAGCCAACACACTGAGGAAAGCCAAGACAGGGAGTCGGTCCTACCTCTGGACGCTTCCTCTGCACCAAGCAGGGACTCTCCTGCTCAGGTGTAACTGACAGGGCGTGCATCACTGAGACGGCCAGCGAGGCCGGGACCCTCTCCTCAGTGTAATTTTCCAGAACTAAAGAAAGGCTGGAGACTAGAATTCCAAGCTCTGGGGTCTATGGCTAGTTATTAGAACCCCTGAAAACGATCCCCCCCGCCCCACAAAGACCGAAGAACGAGCATGATGCATCAGACATAAACTCTCTGGATGCCACAACTTATAATCATAAGATTTGGATCCAAAGGCGGGTTTCTCCCCTACGTTTTGACTTTCCCCCTATTTCCTCCTCCACAGCTCCCACCTCACTGGCAAGTGGCCATATAACAAGTGACAGCTGGCAAAATGTTGAGCAGAAGTGACGTGTGTCATTTCTGGCTCAGGCTCCGGTCTCCACGATTCCTCTTCCCCTCTGGGGCTCCAGGGGAAGCCACATGTTCCGCGTGGTGTGGCTGCAGGATGGCGGCAAAGGCATCAGTGTGGGGCCCCGCCACCCCAAAGAGATACGAGGCCAGAGGGACAGAAGAAGAACCACCTCTGGTGAGGTAAGCCACGGAGATGCGGTGCTGTACGTAACGACCAGCCCGCCTCTGCTGACCTAAAGAGGTTTGGGTCTGTATTTCCCTACATGTGCGTTCCCCCCTAACTCAGAAAACCACCTTCCTTCACGACTGAAGGGGATATTAAACCCATCAAAGAGTGCAGAAGAGCATTTGCAAAGGCGTTGTACACCAATCGAGACATGGAGTTGATCTGAATAACTACCCACATGGGGTAACTCCAAAATCGAAAGGTACTTGTTTGGGGGACACATATGGAAAAATACAAAAATGGGACCAAAACCCTTGGCCCTGATAGAAAAGGGTTTTCCCTTCTCACAGAAAACAGAACAGACGATCAAACATCATTCTTCTTAAGCAAGTTGTGAAGTGAGGCCATTCTACCTACCCATTATCAGTTGCTGAGTTCACTTTCTCTCACCACTTGGTCATAGTAACCAAGGAGAAACCTACCTGTTTATGTAAAATAAAAGTCTCATCGGATTTTTTGGATGCATATAAAAATAAGCTTTATGACATCATATAACAAATACATACAAAATGCTAATGGTTTCCAACATTTTTCCAGGTTTTCTGTCCACGAACAGTAGTGTCAGAACTGATACCCACAGCGTTCATGTGCAAAATGTCAGTAGTCCTTGTCAAGTTAATAGATTGCTCTTTCTTATGTATTTATAAGTTGCATATTTTAACTGACTTCAAAACACTAATAGCCATGCAAAAAAAAATATTATTTTAAGCAAGATCTGCGTTGTACGATAAATGGAGGTGGGAAACTGAGCAAAACGTGCTGTTGGTGTGTGCTCATTAGAAACCAAATCCTTAGGGCACCTGTATTTATGAAAAAGAAGCACAGAACAATAATTTAGGTAACAAAAATGTACTCAAGAGAAAAAACCATTTTTAACGCGGAAGCAAAGTACAGTTTCTTCCAATGTTGGTACCTTTTCTATCGTTATTTTCATCAATACTTAAGAAAGTTTAGCTGAGTAGTTCCCAACTACTTAAAAATATAAATGGTAACCAATGTCAAATTTCTTTTCTCCTGTTTCTCAGAGCTGGGCTCAGAGCCTTGCGGAAGGGAAAGGAGAGAAAGAATCAAATGGTTTAAACTTTGAAAACAAGATTTTCATCTGAGCTGGAGACATTCACTTTGACTTTTCATTTTTTGTTAACAGGAGGGAAAATCTTCAAAGTTTGCAGGATGTCTGGGAGCTGGCCTTTTTTGCCAACATTCCCGAAAGGGTCCTCCAGGAAGAACGGGGCCTTTTGTGGAGTCTCTCCGGGAGCCGGCGTGCTCCCCCGCAGGTGGCCTGATCTGATTCCACTATAACCAGGACCCTGTCTCATGCGCCCTGGGACGGGACCCTGGCAGGACTGGGCGGACACGGACATGCTGTCAGAGAGTAGATGCTCCCAGCCACATCAACGGAGGCTGTGGGTACCTGTACATTCAAGGTTAGTGTGTGAGCCTCCCCGCCTCGTCAAGAAGCCGACTGCGCTGGGGTGCAGCTAGGGGCAGAGCCTGGATGGAGGCATCAAGACCAGGAAGGTACCCAAGCGAGCAGCAGAGGCTTTGACCAAAGATGTCCTGTGACACAGACCCTCCACGTGCCAAGCTCTGGCACGCTGTCTTGTTGGGAGCTCATGAGCCACCGGCAGACAAGCCATTGTTTCCGTGGACTTTTTCTGTGGTCTCACCTGCACCAGGGAAGTAATATGTCCCTGCTTCTTACTTGCTAGAAGGGTAACCTGGTAGAGACCAACAGGTTGGAAGAGCCCCGGCAAGTTCTCCTCTGTAGAATCCCAGCACAGGAACGCCAGGACCACCGAGACCCTCCCAGATGGACGGCCAAAGGCAGCAAGGGCAGCGCCTGAACAGTGCTTGGGCGTTCGTTTAGCAAGAACGACGAGATGCATGAATCCACTGAAACCCTTCCTGTCTCATGCCATCTTTGAAAAAAATATCTCATCAGTAATTCCCTTTCACTTTAAAAAAAAAAAATCAAAATACGATCTTGCCTTGAACAGGGACATAGCCTCAAGTCTGGAAAATCTAACGCCGTACTTCCACAGAAGAAGCTAGTGGATCGACTCAAGAGCAAGGAAACAGGAACATGATGAGAAAAGTCAGATCAGACGTTCAGAGGAATGAGACAAAAGGAGGAGAGATCTTTTCTCTCCTTTCCCCCAGATTTCCAGAGTTTGATTAGACCTGTACACACACACGTGTGCACACACTCACGCACACGTGCTGCAAAATGCTGACTCTGCATGATCGCCAGCAGGAGAGCCCAGACGTCCGTTCCAATTGCTCCTCAGACACCCCCACGTGGTCCCCACAAGGGTGGCCACACGGACCCCAGAACAGCTCCTGGAACCTCTGGCCTCGCCCTCCCCTTCTGCCTAGCAGCCCCCCACTCCATGTTTCATTCAAGTTCACATTTGCTTGTAGGGACTTTATTCCCTACAACACGTCTTGGGAAACCGCGACCTTTCGGCTAATGGCATGACTCTGCTTTTTGTGAAGAATTTTTATCCCCTTCTCGTTCATGTCTTACACTGAGTTTTTTCTTTAATAAAGTGAAAATACCAGAGAACTCTGTGTGGTTACATAACTGTCCTGGATTATTTTGGGAATCGTTCTATTTGCTACTAAAATGTTACTCTCATTGACGCTCTCTTTATTTTGAGAAAGCATGTCTCCTTTTGACAAAATTAAGAAGTAAGAAATAAAAAATACTTTTTTGCTAAACAATGCATCCCACTTAAAAGACAAATCCCTGCCTTAAAAATAGGGGCAGATAAACGGCACTGATTTTCCTCTGAAGTAAAAGCATATCCTCATGATGATCTTCATTCTTTATTTTATTTTTTTATTTTTTGCTGGTCCTCACTAGTCATAGTGTCTTTTTTTTTTATGCCTTTATTTTAGTTTGAGAGACAGAGACAGAGAGCAAGTGGGGGGGAGGCAGAGAGAGAGGGAGACACAGAATCCAAAGACAGGCTCCAGGCTCTAAGCTGTCAGCACAGAGCCCCATGCAGGGCTCGAACCCACGGACTGTGAGATCATGACCAGAGCCGAAGTCGGGCATTCAACCAACTGCACCACCCAGGTGCCCCACGATGATCTTCATTCAAGAGGAAAGCTGAGATGCAGGTACGTGACCTTGGCAAGGTAAGCTGGGTCTGAGCTTCCCCATCTATACAGTGGGAATAATACCACAAATAAAGTACTGACTTCTAAGGAGCCCCCCACCCCCGGGGCCTCTCTCCGGCCCCCCAGGATGTTCACTGTTTTCCTGTCAGGTTCTCCCGGTCAGGAGTCTGGAACTCCTGTGGGGGCTTCAAGGTGAGCTGGTCTAAACTTGCCAACTTCAGAACAGCCTCCTCGAGCCAGGTTTGTGGAGGGACCAAGAAAGCTGGACAGGATGACTCAAAGAGTCAGGCAGAGAAACAGGGACAGAGAAGAGGCATGGAGAGCCTGCCAGACCTCCCGATGCTCTTACACCTCCGCCTCCCAGCTCTGCTTCCCGCGAGGCCCGACGGCGTACGGCATTTAACTTCCTTAAGACATCACTGCATTTAAATACAGATGTAGCAGTCTTCTATGAAAATTCGAGGCCCATTTGAAACAGGAATAAAATGGGGGCACCTGGGTGGCTCAGTTGGTTAAGCAGCCAACTCGGTTTCGGCTCAGGTCACGATCTTGCATTTCACGGGTTCGAGCCTCGCATCAGGCTCTGTGCTGACAGCATGGAGTCTGCTTGGGATTCTCTCTCTGCCCCTTCCCTCTCTCTCTCTCTCAAAATAAGTGAACTTTAAAATAAAGTAAAATTATCTCTCCCTCCATGTGTGTGTGTGTGTGTGTGTGTGTGTGTGTGACACAAATCAATAGTTACCTATTGTCTGTCAAGACCTATGCAGGGCAGCTCTGGGCGGGGCCCCTCCCGCTGGCCTTCACTGGACCCACAGGATGGCTGCACTTTCATGTTTTTATTCAAGTAGAATTAACATAGTGGTATATCTATTTCCGGCGTACAATACAGGATTCAGCAACTCCACCCACTTCTCAGTGCTCATCACGAGAAATGTACTCCTGACCCCCTTGGTCTGTTTCCATCCCTCTACCCCACCTCCCCTCTGGCCACCCCCAGTCTGTCTTATGCATTTAGGTGTCTGTTTTTTGCTTTGTCTTTTTTCTTTGTGTCCTAACTTCCACACGTGAGTGAAATCATATGGTATTTGTCTTTCTCTGACTGACTTATTTCACTTAGCAGAACACCCTCCAGGTCCGTCCATGTTACAACCTGAAGAATTTTAACTGGAACACAGAAGAGGGATAAAAATGCCAGAGACACATCTTTCTTTATCCAGCCTGGCTCTTTGAAGACCAGTCTGCTGCCAGCCGGGGGTGCCCGCCGGCCCCTCTCATGTGCAGACTCCAATTAAAGTAAGACAAGGTAAGGGCACCTGGGTGGCTCAGTCAGGTAAGTGTCCGGCTTCCGGCTTCGGGTCAGGTCATGATCTCACAGTTCGTGGGTTCGAGCTCCGCATCCGGCTCTGTGCTGACAGCTAACTTGGAGCCTGGAGCCTGCTTTGGATTCTGTGTCTCCCTCTCTCTCTCTCTCTCTGACCCTCCCCTGCTCATGCTGTCTCTGTCTCTCAAAAATAAATTAAAAACATAAAAAATAATAAAAAATAAAGTAAGACAAGGTTTTTATACCCACGTGATCATCAATATGCATAAAGGCACCACCAAACCAACATCAAGCGCCCAATTACCCAAATATCTTGCTCACCTCACGGGCTTTAAATAGTCAGAGGAGCTCTGGCAAATCATTCTCTGTAGAAATGCTAAAGCCAACTCTGAAACGCAGAGGACTTCACATCCCTGCACAGCCACTCTTGGAGTAACTGAAAGAGCTTCCGGTCACACACAGCGCCAGGTCAACATGGTCCTGTGAAGCCATTTTCTTTAGCGGGGGGGGCGGGGGGGGAGGCGTCCCAGCTCAGGTCCCCCTGGGATTGTCAAGCGTCTGACAAACAGCTTGTCACTGAAGAGAAGCCTCAAGGCAAGGCCACGGTGCTCTTTGAAAGGAGCCAAGCCCGGGGTCCCCCCCCCTGTCCCAGCCTGAGGTGGCATTGTGCCCAGACTGTTGTGACAATGGGTAGGTCCGTAAGGGGCAGGCCCATCTGGGGGCTGGCGGGGGCCCGGACCAGGGAAAAGCTGAGCGTTCCTGACTCCGTGATGTGCAGTTCTGAGAACTTCGAGAATGATTTCCAGGAACACGGAGGAGGAGGCCGGTGTGTAGCCAACTGGACAATCATTTGCCACCTCAGATGCGAGCACACAGAGTTCTCTTCATTCTGTGACGCCCGTAGTAGGACTCTGCCCTAGTGTCCAAGGGAACCCACTTACCAGTGACTCCCTCCGCAGCCGAAGGGTAAGCAAACTCACGGAGGACTGATTTGGGTGCAAATCAGCTTCCTCTCAACTGTATTTCTCACTGATAGTTCCTCTGGGCCCCTGTTACCAGGGGACACAAAGCCCCCTACCCCCCAGACACTGGAAAGAAATCTACAGCCTCGCATCACCTGGCTAAGCCCGGGCTCAGAGGAGGAGATTGTGCTGAAGAAGACAAGCTTCCTACCGTCTAGTCAACACCCCCCACCTTTCTAGGGACATCTAGGAGTTCCCATGGACGATGAGGTCTCTTCAGTGGTGGAGGAGAAGCAAAATCACACTGTGTCTTTACTTATGTGCTATCTCCAGTGTGTCTGTTGACTTCCAGTTTTGGCTCCCCGCCCCCCCTCCAAGTAAAGAGTTTGGACGCTGTCCCTCGCATCCTTATAACAAGAAAAGGCTCAACAAACTGAAAATCAAAGTCCGGTCTGGGAGCCAGGGAGAACCAAAGCCACAGGGCAGACTGTCATCCTAAAATCTGAAGGGGGGACAATTCAGAGCGCCATGACCAAGACCTGAAATCTGAAGGGGGGACGATTCAGCGCCCGGGGCTAAGACCTGCTCACCTTGAACAGAAGCCACTGGAACCGTGACAGGCAGGAATAAGTAGGTTGTAATTCTGATGAGCCTCCAGGGGCTGAGAACGGACTAGCATGTGGTTGAAATCTATGGGGGCCCCACAACCTCATGGGCTTCACCTCCAGAAACCCCACCAGGTTCTCGCGGTGAAGATTCAGGTAGGATCCGCCGACGGCCCTGCCGGGGGAGAGATGTAATCCTTGTATGTTACACACAGAGCTTCCCTCAAAACTCAGGTACCGTTGCCCTGAGTCCCTACTGCTGGCAAATCAGAGGCGTCATGGGGGTTTTGTTGGAAGTAATGCTGTTGGATGGATGGATGGGTGGACGAACGTCATCCAAGCCCACGGGGAAACTGTAATTCAGAAATTCCCACACTTGTCCTCACAGAACGCCCTCGCCAACAGCTTCCGATGTTCATAGCCGTGCCGTGGTGTTAAGAAGTTTTTATGTGCTCAAAACATTGGTGGGAAGGGCTCGATTTAGGAAGTTCAACAGATTTCTTTACTACAGGGGACTGGATCTGGGGCACCTTTCTCTTCCTAGAGTTTAGCACACTGTTATTAGACACTCAGTAAATTAATCCAGAGTGAGAACATCACGGAGTAATTCAGTCACATTCACTCTGCCGGTACGCACGGGACACCCACCGCACTGCAGGCACCAAGCCGGCATCTAGGAAGCAAAACGGGAGCGAACAGGAGCAGAATCTACCCTCACGGAGGGTAGATGGAAAAGATACGAGAAAGCGAACAGCCTGGTCAGGGAGGTCGGGAAAGGCTAACAAAGGAGATGAGAATTTAAGCATTAGGAAAAATTAATGTGACAAAATGGAATGGGTGAAGTCACGGCCAAGGCAGTGTTGCCTAATGCCTTTTATTTTTTTTTAAGTTTGTTTATTTTGAGAGAGAGAGAGAAAGAACCAGTGGGGAAGGAGCAGAAAGAGAGAGGGACAAAGGATCCAAAGTGGGCTCCGTGCTGACAGCAGAGAGCCCGATGCAGGGCTCAAACTCACGTATGGTGAGATCAGGACCTAAGCCCAAGTCAGACGCTCAACTGACTGAGCCACCCAGGTGCCCCTCCTAATGCCCCTTTTAAGACCCACAGGCAGACGGAGCGTGGCACATACAAAGAATGGAAAGGAGGTCAAAGTGGCTTGGAGAAGGAGATGCCACACAGTTGTTTCTCGGTTGAGCCTCCAAGTGGTGTGCAGATTTGTTACGCAGCATTAGAGGCCTAATACAGGTGTAACTCAGAGAGGTCAAGGTTTCTGTGCTGTGCTCTACCCTGGTTTGCCCTGAAAGTCACTTGGACGAGCTGCATCAACCAGGCTCCTCTGTCCTCTGGCTTCTACTGGAGTTGGGCCGATGGGCTGCACCAGGAGAAAGGCAGAGGGTTCGAGGCAAGGAGGTCAGCCTATCTCTCCTCTGCTCTTGCTCTGAGATGCAGTTTGACACTGGCTGTATCCTCTACTCAAGGCCACGGGCTCTTAGGGAGTGGTCCCTCCTACAGCTTCGGGCCTCCCTGGGTTCCAGGACCCACTCTTCCCCCTGCCTCTTCAAGCCTAGAGGCATAAATGGCCTCCTGCTGCTCCTGTCCCTGGGTCGCTTTACCAGCCCCCACCGTTCCCTTGATTAATCCTACCTACGCCTTTGCAAGCAATCCGGTCCATTGACTCTCTGTTTATTCATCCCCTTGGAATGTTCCATCGGATTCCAGCAGACAGACACAACTCGGCGAGAAAGTAGCAGAGCAGGGACATTAAGATTCAGAAACTTAAAATTATTTCTTTTTGGCAACTAGAGTATTTATACCTTCCCTCAGAGGGCATAAGCCCAGAGACTGGAAATACACCGCTTAGGCTCAGACCAACATGGGTCCAGAGCTTCTGTGGAAATGGACTTGGCGTCTTTGGGCCTCAGTTTCTTCATCAGCAAAAAACGAAGAATTCCTACCGGTGGCTACATAAAATTGCCCTGAGCACCGAATGCAAAAACTTATGTGAAACACCCGGCACGCAGCAAGGGCCAGGAAATGGCCGCTACTGAGATGCCGTCGTGGGCCCCCCCGGGCGGTGAGTCTGACTCTTGATTTCGACTCAGGTCGTGACCTCACAGTTCCTGAGTTCGAGCCCCGCATCAGGCTCTGCGCTCACAGCATGGAGCCTGCTTTAGATCCTCTGTCTCCCTCTCTCTGCCCCTCCCCAACTCTCTCTTTCAAAACTAAATAAATGTTAAAAAAAAAAAATTTTTTTAATGCAATCAGCAAAATATCTCATTTTGTTAAACCAATCTGACCCTTTTGGTATTGTCAGTAGCCCCACTGGCTACAATAACCATCAGTTCAATCGGCAGACCCACAGGAAGATACTAGACGGCTCCACAGAGATACTGTCAGACACATTCTGTAGGTGCCTTAGCCCTGCAGAGCTGCACAAGCATCACTTACCAGCGTCATGTGCGACTCCTAGTTCAAAGGAAGCACTTGGCTCATTCAAGTGCGGCCATTGTGCAGCCTCTCAGTGGTATTCAGAGAATGGAACTAGTCCCGGAGTCCTAGCACATCAAATCTTCTCCTCCCGGGGTCACACGTTACCCAGACAGGTTGTTGAATGTGAAAAAGCATGAGGGCGGGATGGAGGAAAACAGGAATCCACACTCGGTGACATAACCAGAAACATGTTTTGACTTCCGATCACGGTTCTGAGAAAGGGCAGCACCGTATACCCCGTTTACAGCCGCTCTGACTATGTTTTAATGAGTCCCTGAATGCTGACAGGAGGGCCACTTAGACTTGAGTAATTGGGTCACCGCAGTTTCCCAAGGACACAGGGCAGGCTGTGGGGTCTGGTCGTTGGCAGAGAAGTGGCTGATGGACCCGATTCAAAGTCACCGGAAAGTGACGGCGCACTGGACACGGGGCCAGGAGCCGGAGGGTCCCCAGATGAGTGGCACAACCCCACCAGGAGCGTGGCCCCAGTTGGCAGTCCACTGTGGCTGCGGTTAGACGTGACATACCCCACTTCCCAACGTCCGCTCTTCCCGCCCACCTCTAAGGTCTCTGCAGACTCATATGCAACTCATCCATTATTTATGCTTAGCTCTCTTTAAGTCGCCCCAAAGTTTTCGTGGAATAAATTTATTGTCATTGAAATTTTATATCATAACCACCAACAGAAGCCAACATCACTTGCGATCAATAGAAAGCAACAATTAAAATAAACACAGTGAAAACAAGTATCAGTACCAGATCCCCGCTGGAGATGGTTTTCTGTGGAATGATCTGAGTCTGCCCCTTGCTATCTCCTTGATTAAAAAAGAGGGGGGGGGGTTGGCAAGTGTTCAAGCACCAAACGAGATTTTTTTCTCCTATAATCAGAATCATTAAAAGAGAATGGAAAAGAGAATAACTTTCTGACCGTGTTATTCAATTTTATTTTATGCTGAAATCACCAGGGAACACATCCACAATCATCTTGTTATGTAACCCTAGGTTACCCATCTGGGACCCACACGCTCCTCTGCGCAGCTGACGCCCAGCCCTCCGCAACACCAGCCATAAATCACGCTCTGTGGGGCTGGCGCACATTAAAGAAAGTAACTATTGCAATTAATCTCTTCCAAGTACCATCTAAGTGCATCTCGTCTGCTCCCTGCGGTATAGATGCCACCCTTTGCAAAATGCCAAGATACATTGAACTTCAAGTTCCACGGGGGAGAAACCCCTGGAAATCACCACCTTGCGGGGCGAAAACTACATCCCAGTGCAAGGATCCACCTGTTCTGCTGCAGAAGGGGTCTTCGTGGCCAGAAAAATGTCGGAGAAGGATTCTGCACAAAGGAAGTTTGAGGACGTCAGGGGCCTCATCCTAATGAAGACCCTCGGGGCCCGGAGACAGAAGTGGACACAGAAAGCACTCTTGATGGGTCCTCTGGGGGCCTGCAGTCAACAGGCCAGCACCTGCTCCTCGGAGGTCAGGACCCTCCGGTGGAGCCCTGGGTTTGGCTCAGGCACGCGTCTGCCCTACACGCTTCCTACGGCTGGACGATCCTGGCAGTACTGACCGGGGAAGCCAGCCGTCCGGCTGACCCGGCCAGGACGCAGCAAACCCACAGTCCACTGGGGTGACCGGTGTGATGTGATTCATTCACAAGTTCATCTCGTGCATGCTCATTAGGTCTCTACCACCTGCCAGGTACTATCCGATGCACTAATGGTACAAGGGAAGAAAACTGGAAAATTCTCTATCCCTGGGGCATTTATGCTAGGATTAGAAAGACAGTGAACAAAGGCAGGAAAAGTCAGGTGACCATCTATGATCCATAAAGAAGAGGGGCTGCTTTACAGAGGGCGTCAGGAGGGCCTTTATATTTTCTTTAAGTTTGTTTATGTATTTTGAGAGAGACAGAGATGGTATAAGTGAGGAGGGGCAGAGAGGGAGGGAGATAGAGAATCCCAAGCAGGCTCTGCTCTGTCAGCACAGAGCCCAACACAAGGCTTGAACCCATGAACCTGCAAGATCATGACAAGAGCCAAAACCAAGAGTCAGAAGCTCAACTGACTGAACCACCCAGGTGTCCCCAGGAGGGCCTTTAGACAGTGGGCAGTTGGAGGAAGGCCTGAATCAAAGGCAAGAGGGAGCCCTGTTCATCCATTGGGAAGGGAAAATGTGCCAACGGCAGGCCCCATGATGGCCATGGGCGAGCACCTTACTGACATGTCTGAGCAGCAGCCAGGAGGCCAGCAACGCTGCAGGGGAGGTGGTCGGCGGGGGCGGGGGGAGACCACAGGCCAGGCATCAGCATGGACTCTGGCAGAGACTCAGCCTCTGGAGAGGTCAGAGCCCAGGGACCAGGCAGGGTTCCGTGGGGAAAGGGTTTGGAGAGAACGCACGGCATCCTGGTGGAGGGCGGCGGCAGCAGAAGTGGGAAGAAATGCGCCCTTCTGGAAGAAGATGGGGGTGACGGGACTGACAGAGAGACTGAAGTGAAACAGAGAAAGAAGTCGAGTCAACAGGGAGGCGGAGATTTCTTGCCCGAGCGACGCGAAAATGGAGTTGTCATTTACGGAGACGCAGCGACCTGAGCGGGAGGCTGAGAATGGAGATCCGGGCAGGTTCGGGGAGACAGCCTTCAAAGCTACGCAGGCGGAGATGTGCACTAAGCGGCGGGAGGTTAATGATGACGGCCGTCATATTTACTGCTTGACAGCCTGGCTCCAAATCTTCACCCTTCTGTCCCCTCCTGGTCACCTTAGGTCCTGCCTGTTCTGCGCCCAGCTGTCCCCCGCCCCCCACACTCACATCCTAAGTTGGGGTGAGGGGCTCCTTCTCCGTGTTCACACAGCATGCCGCCTCCCTCCCCAAACAGCACTTAGGGCACCTTATGCGAATTGCCTCTTTCGGGTTGTGTCCCCGAGAATTGTAAGTCCCGGGACAGCAGGAAGCATGTGCATTGTCAACTTCCGTTTATCAGCCACACCGCATGAGCCAAATCAGTATTGTAGAGGCCTCTCAAACACCCCTATCCTCACAACAACCTTGCAAGGGAAAGAAAGATTCTCCTTCGGTGGAAGACGACACTTAGGTTATGTAACTTGCCCAAAGTGGCCCAGCTTATAAGTGGAAAGGCTGAAGTTTGAACTCGGGTCCCAATGGGTTCCAAAGTCTATGTTCTACACCCCCAGCCCCATGATCTGTTGTCTCTCCTGCCGACTACATGAGACAGAGTCTTAGTATTTTTTTTTTTAATGTTTACTTATTTTGAAAGACAGAGAGAATGAGTGGGAGGGGGCCAGAGACGGGGAGCAGAAAGATAATCCCAAGCAGACTCCACGCTCGGCACAGAGCCCGAGTCAGGGCTGAATCTCACAACCGTGACATCATGACCTGAGCCGAAATCAGCTGGATGCTAAGCTGACTGAGCCACCCAGGGGCCCTGAGTTTTCACAATGATACAGAACTTCCCTAGGTCATGTCCACGGAAGCGCTTTCCATTCCCCCCCCCCAATGCTCTCAAGGTCCCGTGAAGGTCTCTTTGGCCCAGACTGGCTATTTGGGGACAACTTTACCCCAAAGCCATGAATGTGCAGAAAATGAAGGGAAAAGTACCCAGGGAAAGAAGACTGGTGTGAGGAGGGGGTAGGAAAAGTGCAGGCTATTCTGATAGGTTTATTTTCCCATCCACACCTTGCTCTTCACTCCAGCCCCTGCCCCAACCCAGCCCCCAGCCTTGCAGACCTCTTGGAGCTTCTGAAATTAAAAACACCACTGCCTGTCTAACAGACAAGCGAGGGTGTGACACGGGGAGGTGAGGAGACACATAATCGTGACCCGGCGCATGGTGCAGCTTTCCCTCTGGAACCCAGGGTCAGTTTCCCTCATCCCAGAATTTGAGGGGCTGCGGGGAGAGGAACCAGGCATTCCAAGTGTTATCACGGAAAGACGCCATCTCTTACTGTGTGACTTCGGACGAGTGGCTTCACTTCTCTGAGCCTGTCCCATCTGCCTGAAATGGGAGTATTTGTGATCTTCATCTCACAAGAGATGGGCAGTTTGGAGGAAATGTATTTAAGGGACCTACAGTGTCTGGCTGTAGAGTAGACCCTCAAAAATAAAACAAAAAACGTGAAAACACACACAAAAAACCACAAAACACAAAAACCCAGCAGCTCTCTTACTGGTAGGCTCTGGGATAGGGGATGGCGGGATCCCCTCGCTCTCTTCCGAACAGCACAATAAAACCCCCACTGCTTCTCCCAGGAGCTTGGAGTCCAGAAGCTTCCCCCGCAGGATGACAGAATCAAGGCTCTGATTAACTTTGCCAAAGATCTTTCTAATTTAAACTGAGTTCTGTTGGACAGTTCAGCCTGTCAGAGGAGGAGAGGCAGAGCCACTGCTGACCTTTTCAAACGCAGCTAATTGCTTGGGTTTTAAGGTTATGGGGCTGCAGCTTTGCCATATATTGATCGAGGGGTGCGAATTTCCCTCCTAATCCCTCCTTTCCTCTTGAGGAGAAAGGCAGGAATTTGTCACGATTCCGCCCATCTTCTGCAGGAGGAACATAAATATTCAGGAGCCTTCGGCTTCCAAATCGAGTTGGCCAATTACATAGCGTAATTTCGCAAGTGAACGCTCTGACGTCACCATTTCTTTGGGTCAGTCGGGACTTCTTGGGCGCGTCTG
>PISW01013428.1:0-26343 GCA_004023785.1 Mungos mungo
GGGGAGGGAGGGGAGGGGGGAAGGGAGGAGAAGGGAAGGGAAGGGAAGGGAAGGGAAGGGAAGGGAAGGGAAGGGAAGGGAAGGGAAGGGAGGGAAGGGAAGAAAGAACAGAGGCAAGGAGATCAGCTAAAAGGCCATCACTGTACTTAGGCATAGACCCCAAGTTCTGAATGAAAGCACTGATAGAATCCAGTGGCTGGCTTTGAGTGACATTTAAGAAGAGGACTCACTGGGGCACCTAGGTGGCTCAGGGGTTGAGCGTCTGACTTCAGCTCAGGTCATGATGTTGCAGTCTGTGGGTTCGAGCCTTGCATCGGGCTCTGTGCTGACAGCTCAGCACCTGAAGCCTGCTTGGGATTCTGTGTCTCCCTCTCTCTCTCTCTACCCCTCCCCTAGTTGCACTCTGTCTTCCTCTGTCTCTCAAAAATAAACAAACACTAAAAACTCAAAAATTAAAAAAAGAAGAATTAGAGGACTCACCAAGGGCTTATGCCCAAATGTGAGGAAAGAGAGAAACAAGCGCCCACAAGGTTTCTGCCTTGAGCAAAGAGACAAGGGAACCATACCATTTGAATTTTTAAAAATTCAAGAATGTCAAAAGAAAAACAGATTTGGGGAGAAGACGGGTCAGAATCCTGCTTTCTTTACACATAACTTTGAACTCCCATTGGAGAGGTCTGAAGATCGAACTGAGGCAAACTGGGCTGTGCGTGTGGAAGGCGCACGGGTGCCTGGATCGGGTGGGGAGACCAGCACGCTGGCGCAGTGGTCCTGGTGGAGGCAGCAAGGTGGAGATCCCAAAGAGGGAGAGCAGGTTGGAGATGTGCAGGAAACCCGGGGCGGGGGAGAGCTGATGAAAGTCAAGTGTTAACCGATGAAAGCCAGGAGAACACATCGGGGCCACAGGTCTTCCCCAAAGCGGGTAGAAGCCAGGTCACAAGTGAAGGGAGGAGGTGCCGGGGCCTGACTCGGGGAGGAAGGATCTGAGGTTTGCTTTATGGAATAGGGTGGGCTTGGAATGCGTGAGACTGGAGACGGTCACCGAAAGAGCAAGTGGAAACCCGAGTCTGGAATTCCAGGTGGAAGTCAGAGACAAAGGGACGCCTTCAGTAGTTCGCACAGCACTTGGAGACAAGGCATGCTGGACACAAGGGGTATCACCAAGGCAGGGCCAGCTTGGCCCCCAGGAAACCCTTCAGGGAGCCCCCACCTTGGAGAATCCTCCGTGGTTGGGGTTGAGCCCTAGCCGGGCAGTGTCAGAGGGCGTGGAGCTGGGAAGCTCACTCTTCTAACGAGGCAACAAACTATGAACTAGACCCAGACTTACCCATTCACAATGTGAAATACAAATGTTTAGAGTGGCCACTGCATTCTCTCTGAGTAAAGAGACCCTTAGGAGGAGGTTATTGCCTGGTGACAGGGAGTCAGCCCCCAGGAGCTACGTGGGCTCCTGGGATGGTGGGAACCCCCAGCCTCCAGGTCACCCCCCCCCCATCCTGCCCTCCCACCAGGGCATGCTGGATGGGGCCCGGTGAGCACCTGTCAAAATATCTCCCTTCCCTGTTCCCCTCCTGCCAAGGTCTCTTCTCTCTCCACCAAACCATGCTCCCTAAATCCTACCCTGTCTCCCCAGCTTCACGACTCTTTAGTGCTCCCTTGGGCCAACAGAATGGAGCCCAATGCTTTCATGAGGCCACCAGGATTGGCTCCATCCCACCTTTCCAGACTCCCGACCTCCCACACTGGCGCACGCATGATTCAGTAGAGAAGGTAGCCAATGTGTCTGTCTCCCTCCGGCTCCGCAGCCCTGGGTCCTCGTTTCTGTGTGCCGGTGATGGCGGGTCACACCAGGTGAGCTCCTGCTCTGCCCCAGGCACTGAGCGAAGACCTCAGTACCTATCTGTCCATTTGATCCACATCTGGCGTGTCTACACTGGGCTTTAGGAAGTGGGGTCCCTCATCAGATCCATTTACAGATATGGAAACAGAGGCTTTGAGGAATAAAGAAATTTGCCCAAGTCCAAATGGCTATCAAGCAACGGAATTGAACCTGTGAACCCAGCCCTGAGCTTGGAGTCTACACTCTCAAAATGTCTACCTTCCCAAGGCACTTACATGACCTGCACTGCACATGTTTCTTTAATCCATACATTTACATCTGTGCTATGAAAAAATGTGGATTAGAATCATGAATGCAAGACCTTAAAATAAAATGTTTATTTTGAAGACCAAATGTTTTTCTTTATTGTAAAATGAGATCTTCAAGACCGTTTCCCTAATTTTAAAACCCTCATTCAATTTACTCCAACCACCATCTCTCTGGAGATGTAAGATTGCGTTTCTTTCCAAACATTCTGTCACTCAAGGCCCCCAGCTGGCTCCGTCGGTAGAGCACAGGACTCCTGATCTCAGGGCTGTAAGTTCCACGTTGGATGTGGAGATCACTCAAACACTGTGTTGTTCAGACTGTTTCTCCCTCAAATCCTCAAATTAGTGTGAACTGATGAGGCTTTATTATAAAGAGCGACCATCAACAGATATGCAGCATCATGTAGGCGTTAAGCTTCTACTCCAGGGCTTGCTGGGTGATTTTAGGCAAGTTAGTTAACCTCTCTGACCCACATCTCTACATCTATAAAATGGGGGTGGTCTTCGTAGCCCATCCACCCTCCAATGGTGAGGTACACAGATAATGTACCTCATATATACATATATACCTCTGCACAGGGTGACACAGAATAGACACTAAAATACCAGCCATTACCATTCCACACTATGTCCTAAAGACACGTCGGAGTGGCTCACTCTAAATGTCTGACTCTTGGTTCCAGCTCAGGTCCTGACAGAACATTCACGAGTTCAAGCCCCACATCGGGCTTTGCACTGACAGTGCACAGCCTACTTGGGATTCTCTGCCCCTCCTCAGCTCATGAGCGTGCATGCTTTCTCTCTTTCAAAATAAATAAATAAACTTTTTTTTAAAGACAATATTTTATTTGTATTTAAAAGTGAGATGTAAGCTGTCTTTGTTTCAGTTCTATTTAAAAAATTTAAGAGGCACATGGGTGGCTGGCTCAGTAGGTTAAGCCTCTGAATCTTGGTCTCAGCTCGGTTCTAAACCTTAGAATCATGAATTCATGCTCTGTGTTTGGCACTGCAGTGGGTTTGGAGTCACCTTAAAAAAAATTTTTTTTGATGGGTCAACCCTGTGTGGCTCAGTTGGTTAAGTGTCCGACTTTGGCTCAGGTTATGAACTCACAGTTCCTGAGTTCGAGTCCCATATCAGGCTCTGTGCTGACATCCCAGAGCCTGGAGCCTGCTTTGGATTCTATGCCTCCCTCTCTCTCTGTTCCTCCCCGACTTGCTCTCTGTCTCCATCTCAAAAATAAATAAACATTTTTAAAAATGTTTAAAGAAATTCTTGGGGAAATTGGTAAAAAGTAAAATCAATTCTAAAATAAAATAAGAGCAGGCGCTTGCTTGGAGAAATGGCCAACCCTTTCGTTCTCACCCCCACTGCTCTCCAGGAAGAAGGGAGCCACGGCATGTCTATGCCACAGTCAGCAACACTGACTCATTGCTAAAAGCAAGGAGAGCCCAGGACTCTAAATCCTGAGTCGTCCAGACAGTCCCACCATTTTCCAAACATTGCACCAACATCATGAAATACTTTAAAATCAATAAAAATGGGCTTGGCGGCAGAAGGCAATTATTCATACATTATCTGAAAACAATAAAGTAAAAAATACCTTCCATTCAATGTTTAGGATTATACGTGTTACAGGTGAGTATTTATTTTTAGCCGCCTTTCCCCTTCTTTCTCTTTTTTGGCTCCAAGTGTTCGTTTCGGAGGGTCAGACAGAGTTCAGTTGTATAGAGAAAGTACTAAGCGCTGAATGGGTCTGTCAGGCTCCTGTATTTAAGGAGACGGAATTGCATATTACAAGAAAATGATTGTTCAGCTACCTTTTCATTAACAATTTGTCTAAAAGGAGACAGACTTAACTGCTTCCGTTGGAGTTGGGAAGCAACAAAGCGAATGTGCTCCATAAGGATTATGTCATACTTCAAACATATGGTGAGCTACAAACACCCAGACAGCATGCTCAGAAATGGCGGTGGGTTCACTGCTGTTTGGCGGCAGTTTAATTGAATAGCCATGAATACTACTACAAAAAAAAAAAAAGAGGAACTTGTCATTATCCGCACAGTCTCAAGTGAAATACTATAATGATTTTCTTTTATATATATTTTGGGTCCCTGGCACATCAAAGAAAAATTTCTTTAGGGGACCCATCCCGAAGGTTATTACGGAAACATGAGCTACTACCTACATCCCAGGTCAGCTTCCTGTAATGGCTGTCCACGCTTGAGCACAGAGGGGACGTACAGAGGGCGGAGGGAGAACTTGACAATGAGCCCAGGGCTAGTGCAAGAGGAGGCGTCCCTGAGTGCGTCCCCAGACCAAGGTCCTGGGGCGAACGGGTCAGGCAGGCTTGCCTCTATGTCTGCCCACAGAACAGAGTCTTGTCACTCCCCATTCTCACCCCACAATGCTTGACCTTTTTTTAATGTTTATTTTTGAGAGAGACAGAGACAGAGTGTGAGCAGGGGAGGGGCAGAAAGAGAAGGAGACACAGAATCTGAAGACAGGCTCCAGGCTCTGAGCAGTCAGCACAGAGCCCGACGCAGGGCTCGAACTCACAGAGTGCGAGATCATGAGCTGAGCCAAACTCGGACACTCAACCAGGTGCCCCTCTACTATTTTAACTCCTCACCTGATGACATCACTTGAGACATTTTCAGAAAGCTCTGTGCTGGTGTTGTGTTGTCCTGACTTACACGGACAACAGGTCCACAACAGGTAAAAGCCCCAGACCCCCAATTGTGGTTTCAAGGGGTCCAGATTTATTCTGCTGTATCACGGAGACACGTGCCCACCAGGACATCCACTCTCGCCCCGACACAGAAATATTACTCATTAATACTCACGGTATACCGTGTGCAGGTGCTCAGTGCTGAAACAGTTGTTCTCCTCTCCTGTTTAATAGAAAGAGATCACTAGTCACTGCAAAGGGAAAAAATATACTGGAAAAAAAAAAAAACAATGCCACGTGGAACGAAAGAAAACCACAGAGGCTGTGCTGGGTAAAGCAGGCTCCAAGGGCCACATACAGGAGAAGCAGCACATCACCAGAGAGAAAGAAGGGAGAGGTTCTTTTCTATAAAAATTTTAAAGATACTGTGTTGACAAAGAAGAATACAGATGAACCACAGACACGTGAAAAGACGCTCAGCATCATTAATCAACAGGGAAATGCAAATCAAAACCACAATGAGGTATCACCTCACAACAGTCAGAATGGCTAATATCAAAAAGACAAGTAATAAAAAAGTATCAGTGACAATGTGGAAAAAAGAGAACCCTCACACACCATGGGTCGGAACGTAAAGTTGGTGCAGCCCCTGTAGAAAGCAGTATGGAAGTTCCTCAAAATATTAAAAATAGAGATTCCATATGATCCAGAAATTCCACTACTGGGTATTTACCCAATGAAAATGAAAACACCAGTTCAAAAAAGATAGACATATCGCTATGTTTACTACAGCATTATTGACAATAGCCAAAGATCTGAAAGCACCCCATGTGTCCATTAATAGATGAATGGGCAAAAAAAATGGGGTACATATGCACCATGGACTATTACTTGGCCATAAAAAGGAATGCGATCTTGTCATTTGCAACAACATGGATGGGCCTAGAGGGTATTTCACTAAGTGAAATAAGTCAGTCAGAGAAAGACACATAACCTATGATTTCACCTGCATGTGGAATCTAAAAACCAAGACAAACAAAAAAGCAGAAACAGACCTATAAATGCAGAGAACAAACTGACAGTGGCCAGAGGGAAGGAGAGTCAGGGATGGGCAAAATGGGCGAAGGGGAGTGGGAGATACAGGTTTCTGCTGTGGATGAGTAAGTCACGGGGAAAGAAGCCCGGCCTCAGGTATACAGTCAACCCTAGTGTCACGGTGTCATCGTGGTGTCATCGTGGTGTCGTCGTGGTGTTGTCGTGTGTCATCGTGGTGAGAGACAACAGCCTTGCTTGTGACCGAGCGTGATGTGCAGACTTGTCTAATCACTATGTTGTGCACTCAAAACTAACGCAATGTTGTGTGTCAACTAGACTTCAATTAAAAACATTAAACTAAAATTTCAGAAAAAGACGGTACGTTGACAGAACTACTGGGAAGACAATGAAGAAAGGCACTAGAGTTATTGTTGACAGCCTGTTAGGATAACAGATATTTTAGGTCTACCCTTTAACTGTCTGGAGATAGAATTCATGCAAGATATAACCTAAAACAGCACTCACTAGGATAACTACTATCAAAAAAAAAAAAAAAAAAACCCAGAACATAACAAATGTTGGCGAGGACGTGGAGAAATTGAATCCCTCGTGCACTGCTGGTGAGAATGTGCAATCACACAGCCGCTGGGGAAAACAGAATGGAGGTTCTTTAAACAATTAACTATGGAACTACCATGTGACCCGGCAGTCTTGCCTCTGGGAACATATCCAAAGAAACTGAAGGCAGGGCCTCAGAGATGTTTGTATGCCCGTGTTCAAAGCAGCATCAGTCAAAATAGCCAAGAGGTTAAGCAACCCAAATGTCCACCGATGGATGAATGGACAAGCAACATGTGGCCTAACAAACAATGGAATATTATCCCCGTAATAATTTCAGATGGAATTTCAGATGGAAATGTTCTGGGAGCACCTGGGTGGCTCAGTTGGTTAAGTGTCCGCCTTCGGCTCAGGTCCTGATCTCACGGTTCATGGGTTTGGGCCCCACATCTGGCTCTGTGCTGACAGCTGACTCAGAGCCTGGAGCCTGCTTCAGATTCTGTGTCTCCCTCTTTCTCTGACCCTCCCCTGCTCATCCTGTCTCTCTCTCTCTCTCTCTCTAAAACAAATAATTAAAAAATTTTAAAAAAAGATGGAAACGTTCTGGGGATCTATTTCTCAACAACATGAATATACTTAGTACACGGAACTATATGCCCTAAAATGATTAAGAGGGTTGAAACGTGTGTGCGTCCATGTGTGTGTAACCTAACACAATTTTTAAAATAATCAACACCATGTCCTAACGGGAATAAAAGGGAGAAAATAAATTTGTGATCAATGTGCACATATCTCAACACAGAAATGCTCAGGGAACACAAGAGGACGTAATTGAGGAGTCAGTGCTTGCTACTTTCCTTAGAATCTCAGAAGACACAGGATGCCTGGGTGGCTCAGCTGGTTAAGCGTCTGACTCTTGATTTTGGCTCAGGTCATGATCTCACCATTTGGGAGTTCAAGCCCCACCAAGGGCTCCGCACTGACAGCTTGGGATTCTCTCTCTCTCTCTCTCTCTCTCTCTCTCCTTGTCTCTCTCTCTCTGCCCCTCCCCGCTCATGCACATGCACTCTCTCTTTCTCAAAATAAAATAATCTTTAAAAACAACAACAAAGAATCCTCGAGGACACAAGAGCCACAGAGGCAGGTGACAGAGGTGGTAACTCCCAGGAAAGTTCCAAGCAAAACGACTACCTGGTGGCTCCGCCCCCTGGAAAATGTAGGGTCCTTCAGACCTGTGCACACGAAAAGCAGAGTCGGAGTATTTCCACCGCGTGAGAGTGCGGCGGCACGTCCACACGTCTGGCGGGTCGGGGCAGTCCTTCACGGGGCAGCCTCTAGTGCTTCCAAGCGCACCTTCTAAGGGCGCCTAGACCAGTCACTCAACACCAGCAGGGCCGTGCCCCTCCCCCACCCTGACACTATCACAATCAAAATGTCCCCTCCAATCTCCATAACGTGACACCCGCAGGGGAAAACCTCCCAGAGAAGCAGCGAGAGCTGCCAGCTGAAAGCATGAGACTCCAGGGGAAAACGAAAGAGCGGGGCCTCGCAGGTGCAGCTCTGTCCCCTGCCAATCACAAGGCTCAGGCCCCACCCCCAGGCCCCGACCTGTATCTGCAGTGCAAGCTCCTTTTGGCGAAGCGATCTCAGGACAAAACTTAGATGTTGTGTTTCAATTTCTCTGGCACTCAGCTGGTGCCCTCCTCCACACACGTCCCCATCACGTTTATTTTATTTACTTAGGACTCTTGACAATAAAAGGCTTCGGCCTCAAAGGAATGAAGCACTAATGGTGAAAATGAAGGTGCCGGTCAAGCAGTGGGGGAACCGTTTTGGGTTTTCCTGACAATCCGCAAGGAATCCGGTGCCTGGAGCCACCCCCTCCGCCAGCCACCGGCCCTGCTCCTGCACTTTGTGACTCGCCTCCCTCCTCCTGTCGCGCTGAATCGTGCAGGCTGACCAGGCTGCCCAGCGACCGGCACAGCCTCTCCGGGGCTCCACTGGCCGCAGCCTCTCCTGGGGTTCAGAGAAAAAGGAGGCAAAGGGCCTTATAAGCAATTATATCAAGGGGAAACTAGGGCTCAGAGGGCACTCACTTACTTGTTAACATCTTAGCCACACACCCTACATGGCATAAAAGGGGCAAGGGGCTCCCCTCCCTGACTAAGGCCACGTATGAAGGATCCTTAGAGGTTTCCAAGCTGGCCAGCTCCCCCTGCACGCATGCACAGAATGAACGTGTGCCAGCACCCCTGCTGCCCACGATGCAGAGCCAAGACCCCCGTCCCTCTGCCCAAGATGATCCAGCTAAGGATGCAGACGGCGGCAACAGCTAACTGACCACAGCACCTTCGAGAATCTGGGGGCGGCACAGACCTGGGACTGGAGGCAGCAAGAACTTCCTCCAGACTCAAATGCCTGAGTCCGGAAATTATTGGGGCAAACGGGTTTCATACGCCTGAATGCCCGAGAACATTAAACACTGTAAGCAAGTTTTGTGTCTAGACAGAGCCCTGTCTCAGAACCGTCCGTTGATATGCAATTTTCTACTTAGCGGAGCAGGCACACAGAATTCGATTTGGGGGAGGAGGGGGTGATCTGTATTCTATAGTTTCCACAGTAGCATTCAAATGTCAGCAGGGACAGAGGGATTTGTCTTCCTGCAAATTCGCTCCCTAGGAATCCGCTGGCTCCTGGTGGGTTCCTGCTAGCGAGCTGGCTGCGGCAGCAGTCAGGAATTACAGCCCCAGGTTGCTCTTGGGGGGGGGGGGGGCTCAGTGCTGACAGCCCCAGTAATCTCAGAGCCAAACCCGTGGCGGGGAAAGGGTTATCTAACCTGCAAGAAAATGCCTCCGCGGCTCCCCAAGGAGCAGGTCTTGCTCTGGTCCAGAGCCGGAGATCTTCGCTTCTGCCACGTCTCCTTGAGCTAAAACGTTTTGCCATTTCGTCACATTTTATCATTTCTAAAATGTGGAGTGTGTCTTGCGGTCACATTGCACATTTTGCACGGATACTGTTATTAAATAGATCCTGTGTTTTGCCATCGGTCCTATCTTCAAATCTAGGAAATTCAGTAATTATCATGATTTATTTTTTTAACGTTTTTTTAATGTTTATTTTTGAGAGACAGGATGCAGAGCACCAGTGGGGGAGGAGCAGAGAGAGAGAGAGAGATTGAGAGAGAGACAGAGACAGAATCAGAAGCAGGCTCCAGACTCTGTGCTGACAGCACAGAGTCTGACGCAGGGCTCGAACCCACCAACCGTGAGATCATGACCTGAGCCGAAGACACTTAACTGACCGAACCACTCAGGTGCCCCGAGTAATTATCATGATTTAAAGGTGTATTCCATAGAACAACTAGGAACAGAAAGCTAAGATGAGAGGCTAAGCGTTGCTTCCCACTCACATCCACGTCATCAAAGGTCTTCTGTTCACACCTCGGCCACCCGGTGGTTCAGCCTCCAGAATCCCCAGGGAGGTAAGACCCTAAGGAGACCTTCACGCAGGAGGCCCAGCAAGAGAGAGCTCCCTCCCAGCCAAGCCCTCCCCAGGCGGGAGCAGCCCACCCTTGGTGCGCTCAGGGTACACCTGTGGACCAAGCCAAGTCGGAAGGGTGGAGTCAAACCCCTGAGCTCAGCCCCCCTCCAACCTTTGCCTTTCCAGAAGGTGAGGCCCTGGCCACATGATGGGGCGAGGAAGCAGGGGCCATAAGTTAGATGTGCAAGGGGCCAGCGTCTGTCCCAGGGTCCCCTCCAGTGCAGTGCCACAGAAAGTCCAGCGGTGGCCCTCTCACCCGGCAGCCAAGCTTCGTGAGGGTCCGGAGACAATGACGTATTTCTTAGAAGCAAGTGACGGCCATGCTGGTCTTGGAGAAGAGGTCTCAGAGAAGTATGACAATGACCTGGTCCTGAGATGAAGCCAATCGACACTCCTCAGGTGAAGGGGCTGCCTCTACCTTGCACCCTCTCGTGGCTCGCCATGATATTGAACTTGGGCCCCTCACTTTGGGCCCCAAAGTGGCTCACCAAGAAAGAACTAAAAATGGCAGACGTTTCTTTTCACTGCCTTGAACCAGAACTAGTTAGAATTTTTTGTCCTACTCATCCCAGGATTTCCCTGAGAAGCAGCTAAATGTGGAACGAGGTTCTGGGAGCTTCAGAAAGTGCTAGGAGCGTTGCCGGCGGTGGCCGACAAACTGGAAAAGGCCGGTGGTGACTCGAGAGCGGAGTCGTGGTGCCTCCGCTTAAGGAACTGTTAACAGGCTGGAGCGGTACCACGGGGGAGTCGGGAAATCTCCACCCTCCACAGGAGCCTGTGTGAGCCAGGCACCCGTCAAAACACCCACAGAGGCCGGCTCTCGAGGTGGGAAATGAGAAGGGGGGCAACGCAAAAAACCAGACACCGTCAGGAAACGCAGGCTTGCTGAAGAAAAAGCTAAAGGAAAACATAAGGCTAATATGTGAGAGCCTAAAAACCACATTGCTTCTCGGCTATACTTTTTTTTGAAGTAAAAAAGAGACAAAAACCTACATTAAGTTTTATAAACCTCGTTTTTAAAATGCAAGTAATGGCACAGTGTATCGAGGCAATATAAAAAAATAAAAATCATGGGGCACCTGGGTGGCTCAGTCGGTTAAGTGTCCAACTTTGGCTTAGATCATGATCTTGCAGTTCGTGAGTTCGAGCCCTGCGTTGGGCACTGTGCTGATAGTTATGAGCCTGGAACCTGCTTTTGATTCTGTGTCTCCCTCTCTCTCTGCCCCTCCCCCACTTGCACTCTGTCTCCCTCCCTCTTTCTCTCTCTCAAAAATGAATAAACATTAAAAAAATAAAAATAATAATAAACAAACATTTAAAAATATACATATATATATAAACACACACACAAATCAGCACATGCAAGCACATGTACGGCACACTATACTCCTAGGAAGAGGTGGGATCCTGGAATAATGAAAAGACATTTGTTTGGGTAGAAGCCAACTGGATGTTGAGTGATCCAAGGTCCTAGGGAAGAGAAGCAGCACAAGAAAGTACTTGGGGACAAAAGCCACCCACCAACTAGGAGCCCCTGGGTTGTCACTTGAGTAAGACATGAATGTCTACATGTTAAGCCCTGAAATTTAGAGGTTCACTTGTTCAGCAACTAGCATGGCCCCATGACCACCCGCTCTATCCCTACTGGTGCATGACTTTAACGACACTTCATAAGTTCTCTGAGCCTCAGTGTCCACATCTGTAAGATGAACCTAATAATGCTCCTCTCCAGGCGTGTAGTGCTGATTAAATGGAGAAGGGAATGGGATATGACCAGGAACAGTGTAAGTCTTCAATAGAGGTTTGGCTTTACTTGGTTTCTTCCAAGGAACAGAGACTAAGAATGGCCAGTGGATGCAGTGAGGCAAATAAAACTTAAGAGCATCACTAATAACAGGAAAGAGCTTCCTGGAAACAGACATGAGGGAGAAATAAAAAATTTTAAATATGACTTTCTTCCATGCGAAAAGAGGCATGTGTTTCCATCTGAACGTTCTTTCCCTTTGAATTCTCAGTGTTGGGGCAACTTGGAATTGAAATTGGACGTGATATAGGAAAATAAACGCTTAAGACCTATTCCTCCTCTGCCTTTGGTGCCCATGCTATTCTTCCCCACTGATCTGAGCATATCCTGGGAGGGCAGACAGGAACTTTCTGGAAGAAAGGCATGTAAGCAGAAGCGATGCATGCCACTTCTAGGCTGGCGGAAGCACCGAGGATTAGGGCGACCGTGAAAGCCACAGTGAGACCTGCAGGGCCACTGTCAGCCAAAGTCCCTGAGTGACCGCACGGAGCACGGCCACTCACCAGCCTGCACTGTTACAAACCACTGACATATTAAAAGTCTGGAGTCTGAGGTCTCTTTGTTACAGCAGCTCGTGTTGCCCTAACCAATACAGACTCTACACAGCTTTGTGTCCCCAGTGCCTCCAGCAGAGCTGGGCTCTGTTACTGATTCAATCATCGAAATGCAAGATCTATAGATGGGAAGCAGAGCTACCCAGAACTGCTCCCAGTTCTAGGAAAAACAAAATCAAATCGTTCTTCTTATTATGAGGGGAAAGGGCCATAAAGAAATGAAAACACTGGAGTCAGCAAGTATCCGGCCAAGCCATCTGGAGTGTACAATCTAGAAAATACTGAAGTCGTCATCTGCTATTTCTCCTGCCCGCATTATTTCCCTTTATTCAAGGTAAAAAATTCCAGAAGTCTTTACAAACCTCCCCTCCACCACTCAGCTCTATAGTTGAGAGAGACTGACTCCACCCTCCCCGCCCCACCCCCGGCCAGGTTGGTGCTTGCCTGGCCTAAGTCAAATCGATTCTTCCATCCCCCTAGCCATGGAGATTGATCTGGCCATGGTTTGGGGAACTAGGCCAGACCACAGCATCTGGCCAGGGTATTAAGACCAACTAGAACTGAAAGCATGAATTCAGTCCACTTCGGTGGACCCCCTGAGTCAGCAAATGGTGCAAAGGGGATTTCTGAGACACAGTACATGTGTGAGGATGAAACACCCCATGGCTTCCCTATTTGCTCAAAGAGGCGGCTCCAAACAGAATAGTGGGTGCAGGCCTTGTGGAGGGAGCGACCCAGCAGGTCAGGGAAGCCCAGACCCCAGAACTCATCACTTTATACTACGCAGTCTGGGGCCACATTGGCAGACAAGGCTCTGAGCACTGTTTTGAAGAGACTACAATACAGTTAGTTACATACTCCATGTCCCATGTCCTGCGAGTCACTAAGCCTGCGGTAGGACCAGCGGTGGCCCACCATAATCCACCCCTTTGTGAAGCTACAGATGGACAACTCTCGGGCCCCACCACGTCCCACTCCTCCCAATGACACAAACAAGTGTTACGAGGACATAGCAGGGCATTGCACAAAATACTAATACTAATAACCCAAAACTAAATTAGGTATGCTATTGGCTACAGCATAGACCCTGGCTTTGAATGGGCAAATTGTTCAAATCGACCGTGAGTATCTGTACTCCTGGATCCCCTGGAGGATGTGAACTTCACTTATGAAGAGGTTGCAGTTATGTGGCCTTGCCTGCAAGACACCACCTCAAGTGTTCCCACTCAGCTTTATCTCGGTGAAACCCACTTTCAAAAGCATGTTCCTGAGACCCTCAGCCCTGCAGACACTGTGGCACTTGTATGATACTGATGCTGTAGGATCTGCGATACGCGCCAGGAGTGGGGGGCTCGCGCCCAGTATGGCCAGGCCAGACCCTCCCCCAATGTCATCTGCCTCCTGAGGACACAGCGGGTGGAAATCACTAGCTATGCCCATGACAATGAGTCCATCATGAGAACTCTGCTTCATGGTCCTTGCCCTCTCCCTGCCATCCAGGACGCAGGAGGTTAAATAGTGAAAAATTTCATGTCTACCCCAAAACTCAAAAGGTGACCTGATTTCGGGAGGAAAAAAGGTCTTTGTAGAAATAATTAAGAATCTCAAGACAGAATCATCCTGGAGGGGCACCTGGGTGGCTCAGTTGGTTGAGCATCCAACTCTTGGTTTCAGGTCAGGTCACAATCTCACGGTTTGTGAGACTGAACCCTGAGTTGGGCACTGCGATGATGGGGCAGGATTCTCTCTCTCCCTCTCTCTCTTTCTCTCTCTCTCTCTCTCTCTCTCTCTGCTCCTCTCCCACTCAGGCATGCATGCACGTTCACACTCTCGCTCTCAAATAAAAAACACTAAAAAAAAGAAAAGAAAAGAATCCTCTTGGATTTGGGGGCAATCCCTGAATCCAATGACGGGTGTCCTCATAAGAAGAGCAGGGGACACAAGGACACACAGGGAGAAGACCACGTGATGGCAGAGGCAGGGATCAGACTGACGCAGCTGCAAGCCCAGGAGCCTGGGGCCACCCAAGGCCAGGAGACGCGAAGACCCTCCCCTAGAGCCTTCTCTAGGTGCATCCCTGTTTCAGACGCCTCGATTTCAGATTTCTGGCCCCCGGAACTCTGAGTCAATAAGTTTCTGTTGATTTAAGCCTCCCAGTTTGTGGTGCATTGTTACGGCAACAATAGGAAACTCATACCCAGTCCAGGGTCCCTGAGGACCTTCCCAAACCAAGGCCGCTCCCCAGCGGGTGCCACCTTGGCCAGTCCCGTACAGTTCCCCAAACCCGCTTCACCAGGCTGGGCCTCCAGGCGCCTCCCTCCTCTTTGTCTCCCCCCCCCTCAAAAAAGCATCAGGAACAAGCCGCAACCTCACCCTATAAGCTCAAAGAGTATGCCCCACATTCAGTAACCACACCACTCCCTTCGAATGTCACATCGAACCCGGACCGTCAAGGGTGCCAGGCCGCTAGACAGTATGTGCTGAGCCACACGAGGGAAGATGGATGCCAGGAAGTCTGCCCAGAGCACATCTCACTGAATCTGGCCAGTGAGATCCCTCCGGAAACTGCACGGGGATGGCCTCCAAACCCCACGAAGCGGTAGTGCAGTCCACACTCACCTCTTGTCCACCTCTTCACCCTGGAGAACGCCGTGGCCCACACTTCTTACCAGCTGCTCAACACACTTGACTTTCTCTGCCCAGCTGGCTGTAAGTGGGTTTACACCAATCATCATGAAGCTGGAGCTCTTGGATCCTGGCTCCTGGCCATTTGGGTGGGGAATGCGCCCGGGCGAGGGGGAGGGCAGGGCTTTGGCCACCCACCTCCCGAGGGAGCCTTCTGAGCGGCCCTTGTCATGCTGCCCAGTGAGGGCTGCCCACACTCTGGCCACCTCTGTCTGCCCTCCTCTTCAGCCAAAGTATGAAAAGAAGGTTTAGCTTCGTAATCTTAGGTGCTTGAAATTTTGGTGCACCCATATTAGCTACCATACTCTCCGGTTGAATCTTCTCTACAGCAATAAATCTCAGAAGAAGAAAAAAAGTAAGATGAGAGTATATCATTTCTGATTCCAGGAGTATTCTTGGTTTAACATATGACTTTTATGTCTTTGTTAACATTTTTATCTAGCTTTGTGCAAATAGATGGAAAAAATATGTAACGTGGCACAAAATATAACTGTGATATAAAAGCTCTAGGTAAAGCCGTAAGCAGAGAAATCAGCTACAAATATACCTCTCAAGTTGAATAAAATAGTTAAAGTTTTAGCTGAACTATCAATTTGGAATACAATTACAGCCCAGTAGTTAGCAGATCGCTCAGAGATGGATATTTTAGTGTTCTACTTTTCAAATTACAATGTAGAACTTCCTGCAATAAAGGGCAGTTTGAAGAAGTGAAGAGTCATAAAATGGGAAATGTAGCACATCTCGCATGAACAAGGGGGAAAGGGAAGTGTGTGGAGCGTTAAATGGGACTGGTAATATTGTAAAATTTTAGGAATAGCAATGTCTCTGGCTCTGAAAATCCCAAGAGAGTCTACAAGAATAGAAGGCTGGATGAGTTACATTAAAAAAATAAAACACAATCAGTATTCTGAAATAAATGTGTAGCAGAAAAGTACAAATGATGTCAGCTAAAATCAAGCTCAGGGCTGTCGATGGGATTTACCAACAACAAATCATTGTTGTTGTGGCAACAACTGAGGGTCCAGGATTATTCACGTTACCATGTAAGGGTGTTTCACTACTAGAGGAGCTCACGAAAAGATGGTTTGCTTACATTTGGTCAACTCCCTGTCTAAATAGTACTTCCTGTGTTCCAAGCCAAAAAAGACAAGGCTGGGCTCCATGATCTCAGGGATCTGAGGACAGAGTGCTGAAAACTCCGAGGAAGGCACATCTCTCCCTTCCAAGGCACTGAGCAAAGCTACCACTTGTTCCAGAAGGAAACAGCATCACTAACGTCCAAGGCTGTTTGCTCTAAAAACATCCATAGAAAGGACAGTCCAGGGGCACCTGGGTGGCTCAGTCAGTTAAGCATCCATCTCCTGATTTCAGCTCAAGTCACAATCTTGCGGTCCGTGAGTCCAAGCCCCGCAACAGGCTCTGCGCTGGTGGCACAGAGTCTGCTTGGGATTTTCTCTCTCCCTCTCTCTACCTCTCCCTCACTTTCTCTCTTTCTCTCAAAAAAATTAAATAAACAAACAAACAAACAAACATGAAGGGGGGGAGGGACAGTCCAGAACAAAGGCTGTCGGTGCCTCCTTTGTAAGACATTCAGTAGCGCAAACGATCATGACAATGACTTAGACCTCTCTTCGACAACATTAGACGTAGGGAGACACTGGAATAATATCATTGACATGATTTAAAAAACAGCCAAGAATTTTATCCCCTCAGAAGAAAAGGCAAAACAAAGATATTCTCAGATACATGTAACCTTTGTGAAGAACTACCCAACATCTGGGATAGAATCATAAAGCAACTGAAACTTAGTAACCTCCATTTTCATCTCATTTTTGCCTTAAAGCTGCTGCTGCACAAGTTCCTCTTCTGCTCCTGGAAAAAACACTGCCCCATACATGTCCTGGTCACTGTTCGATTATAAAAATCTAAAAAAGCCTAAATCACAAAAGATCAATTCCATGTTTAAATATCCGCTCCCACAAAAGCGTGGAAATTCAAACCGCTGCACGGAGCTGAGGCTCCCGCACTTGCCCCAGGTCAGGCTGTGCTCTGCGCTCAGGAGAGGGGCGGCCGCGGCCTCTGCCGTCTTCCCGTCTTCCCTGGCTTGAGCTCCTATCCCTGCTCGCTGAGCACAGCTTCTGGCCCGGGCAGGCCAAGCGGGAAGGGAGAAGGGAGGAGGTCAGGAGAGCTCTCACTGACTTGGTGGGGGAAGTGAGGTAGCATAGCGCTCTTAGGATTCAGCAAGTGTTCACATCTGACCCTTGATCTCATGGTGTATCATGAGCTGTGTCCCCCAAAAGTTCCCATGTTGACTCCTAACCCCCAGTGTCATGGTGTTAGGAGGTGGGGCCTTTGGGAGGTGATTTGGTCATGAGAGTAGAGCCCTCAGGAATGGGACTAGTGCCCTTATAAGAACAGACATAGAGATTTCCCTCTCTACGGCACCCCCAATTCTCTCTCTCTCCCCTGTGAGGATACAATAACACATCCATTGTGTTCCAGAAAGTAAGGTTCACAAACTGCAGTAAAAGGAAAAGTGCATCCCAGGAAAAGTAGCGGCCCCACTAGCAATATCTCCAGGCACCGACAGCAGGAGGCTCCTGGGGAAATGCCTGCGTCCCTGCACATCCACCATGGAGTCAAGCCCCAAGGGCCCTGATCAGCTTTCTGGGGTTCCATCCTTAAAGATGAACCACCAGCCGAGGATCTCTAGACATATGAGAAAAGCCTCCTTCTTACTCAGCTACCGCTGTTTGCAGATGATATGATCTTATACAGAAGTAATCCCAGAGTCCCCACCAAAAAACTGTCAGTATTAATAAACAAATTCAGTAAGGATGCAGGATATAAAATCAACATACAGAAATCGGTTGCATTTCTATACACGAATAACAAAATATTTGAAAAAGAATAAAACAGTCCCATTCATGTTAGCATCAGAAACAATATCTAGGAATGCACTTACCCAAGGAGGTAAAGATCTGTACAATGAAAACTAAAGAACTTTGATGAAAGAAACTGAAGAAGATACAAATAAATGGAAGATACATTCATGGATTGGAAGAATTCTTTATTTTTTTAATTTTTTAATGTTTATTTATATTGGAGACAGAGAGAGAGAGTGCAAGCCAGGGAGGGGTAGAGAGAGATGGAGACAGAATCTGAAGCAGGCTCCAGGCTCCGAGCTGTCCGCACAGAACCCAATGCAGGGCTTGAACTCATGAGCTGTGAGATCATGACCTTGAGCTGAAGTTGTATGCTTAACTGACTAAGCCACTCAGGTGCCCCTGGAAGAATTAATATTATCAAAATAGCCATACTACCCAAATTGATCCACAGATTCAATGCAATCTCCATCAAAATTCCAATGGCATTGTTCACATAAATAGAAAAAAAAAAATCCTAAAATTCATGTGGAACCATAAAAGACCCTGAACAGGCAAAGCAACATTGAGGAAGAAGAACAAAGCCAGAGACAGAACTTCTCCTGATTTCTAACTTTATTATTGGAAAGCTATAGTAATCAAAACAGTATGGTAAAAGATATATTTTAGGACTGGCATAAGAATACACACACAGACTAATGGAACAGAATTAAGAGCCCAAAAATAAACCCACAGGTACACAGTCCACCAATATTTGACCAGAAAGCCAAGAATATTCAATGGGGAAAAGGATAATCTCTTCACCAAGTGGTGGTGAGAAAACTGGATAATCCCACCTTGCATCACTATCTCATGTCACTCACAAAAGCACTAACTCAAAATGGATTTAAGATTTAAACACAAGAACTGAAAATGTAGAACTCCTAGAAGAAAATACCTAAGAAAACTCCTTGCCCTTGGTCTTGGCAATGATTTTTTGATATGACACTAAAAGCACAAGCTACGAAAGCAAAAATAAAAAAGGAGGAGATGAACCTCTGAAAGGTGTGACCTTGTGGAAAGCTGGAAGAAGCTGGTTGGAAGTGTAAAAAGATAATCTCAGAGAGATGAAGAAGGATAGAAAAGGGAGAAGGAAAATTGCAATTCCCAATAGAAGGAACAAAAAATGCACAGGAAAGGAAATACAATCATAAAACATAACTTGGCTCATCAGTAAATAAGATCGAATAGTGCAAATGATGAAAACACAGAATGTACAGCCTCTCCCTCCCTGACGGTGGGGAAGGGAAATTTGTGTACAGTTTAATTCTGATTTTTCTTAACATAAATTCAACAGGAATAAAACTGTAATCTGAAACTAAATGTCAGGAAATAGCAGTCATGTAGGCATTGTCTAAAGAGAAGGAAACAGCACAAGGAGTAGAAAGTTTCTGCGGATGGGGGTTAGGAAGAAGAGGGCGAGGGCAGCCCTTTTTCATAATAGATTGTGACACTTAACTTTCTGTGTCAACCTGACTGGGCTGAGAGATACCCGGATGGTTAGAAAACCATTATTTCTGGGTGTCTGGGAGGGTGTCTCCGGAAGAGATGAGCATTTGAATCTGTAGGCTGAGTAAAGAGGACCGTCCTCACCATGGTGGGGGGCGGGGGAGTATCATCCACTCTGTTGAGAGCCTGAATGGAACAAAAAGGCAGCAGAAGTGTGAATTCGCTCTCTGTGAGCTAAAACACCTTCGCCCACCCCTGGGCAATGGCACTCGTAGTTCTCAGGCTTTCCAACTCAGATTGGGACTGACACCATCACACCCCCAAGCTCAGGCCCTCTGACTGAATCAGATCACATGCTTTCCTGACTCTCCAACTTGCAGATAGCAGACTGTGGGGCTTCTCAGCCTCTATAACTATGTGAGCCAATTCCTATAATAACTTTCCTCTTAAATCTCTCTATATCCTACTGGTTCCATTTCTCTGGAGAACGCTGACCAGCAAGCAAAACACTTGTAAGCTTCTGCTGACTTCCTGTTTTCTACATGCCCTTGGTCAAACCAAGTCAATGGCCAAACCCACTTCAGAGTGGGAGGAAGCTAAAAAGCTACGGGAGCAAGGCCATTCAGGCGTCATTCATGGGATCCACCTACGCCCACTGACCTGCTTCACAGGGTTGTTGCAAGAACAGAATGAAGCTACCATAACAAGATTGGAAAGGTTCTACTCAAGAACAGAGGACTCCATGATGGGTATCCAAGCTGAAATATCCAAGGAACGCTGCCAGCCTGCTCCGGCCTCTTCTCTCAAGTTTTTTTGGGCTATGATGTTTCAAATGTAAGTAGGTGTAGATTTTGACAAACACCAGGAAGACCCTGCATGGATCTAAGCCAGGAGTTTTCACTTTGCACTATGTGATCCTAGAGGAAGGAGGGAAGGAGGGTGGGAGGGAAGGGGATGCATGAGGCAAGGCATCTCTGCAGCAATGCATACGGGCTGGTTCCATGTTTCATCTCCTGGACCTCTGCAAATGATTTCCTATGAACCAAGTTCAAACCCCACTCATTGAAGTGCTATGTTTAGTGCCCGGCTGTCAGGAAAAACAGGATCCAGCTGTGGACTCTCCCCATGCCCACGGGCAAGTGCCACACATTCCCAGACACTAGGAGCCCCCGCGAGACAGATTCGCAGAATCTCGGAGGATAAACAACTACAAATTTGGAGCAAAGGCCCTAGCTACACACTTAGTTCTCAGGTTTCTCTCCATAATAGTGCTGCTCCTTTAATTATGGCTTGCGGAGGGTGCTGGCAAGGAACAGAGCAGAAAGATCAGAGAGGTGCCGGACAAGGATGGAGGGGAGCAGCCTACACAAAATCTCATCCAAATTTGCCCCTCACACCCAGGCTCCCAATATTTCCTCACCAACGCTTCAGACACAGCATGTAACTGGAGGTCAATAGAGTGTTCCATCCCAAATTTGTGCAAGCCTCGCCTGCCACATTATTTCAGACAGGAACAACTACGTGGTTCATGGGTCACAGTGGAAAATTAAAATGCAACCTCCAGGGGCACCTGGGTGGCTTAGTCAGTTAAGCGTCCGGCTTCGGCTCAAGTCATGATCTCAGGGCTCGTGGGTTCGGGCCCCGCATTGGGCTCTGTGCTGACAGCTCAGAGCCTGGAGCATCCTTCAGATTCTGTATCTCCCTGTCTCTCTGACCCTCCCCTGCTCACACTCTGTGTCTCTCAAAAAGAAAAAAAGAAAAAGAAAATGCAACCTCCCTTCCTCAAAAACGATTAAGAGTTTTAAGACCACACAGGAGAGCAGAGCATGAAACCAAGCACAGAGCCCTTCTTAGCGCGGGGACGCGTGTGACCGCCCAGGTCACGAGCCCACATAGCCAGTCAACTTCCAGACCCTGGGAAGACCGCTCGGGTGCGTCACGGCTTGCTGAGAAAGTGCTCACAGCCTGTTCACTCTCTCCCTTTCAAATAAACACGGCCAAGTCTATAACCTGGGTTTTCTTATCAAATAATTGCACAAAAACAGCAAGTGGATGGGAAGGATAAACATTTCTAAAAGAAGCCACCCTTTCTCCTCCTGTATTTCTAGGAAAAAAAAAATCAAACATCTGCTGTGTGTGCCCTGCAGGGAACCTGAAGGACAAAGAGGAACAAACGGCAGCCCAGGCCTTTAGTTTTAAACCTTCTCTCTAATGAACGCCTTGGCCTCCCTGAAAGAAACCTCGGGCATCTGGGGGAACCTGGAGAAGCACGTGGGGAGACAGGGAGCGTTTTCCCCACAGAAGCTCTTAACATCTTTCCATGGAGGCAGTGACCTGCTTAGACTAGAAAGTATGTCAACAATTCAGAATCCCTTTTTTGTAGATCCCAACGCCCAGGTGTATTTTTAACTACAGGTGGACAGTGTATACATGCACGTAAGTCCTGGCCCCTGGCTCACAACCCCCCGCAGGGGGAGACGTGTGCTGAGCCCGAGTCGCACAGGTGTATCCTGGGCGTGATTACGGGCTCCAGTTCTGGAGACAGACACGCCTCACCAGCCCCACGCTTCTGTTTGCAATCCCTGTGACCTGGAGGGAGCTAGCTAGCTTCTGTAAGCCTCCATCTCCTGATCTCTAAGTGGGGGTGACAGCAGGTAAGGATTAAATGAGATAGTACATGTAAAACCTGCCCTCAGCCCGGCACGTCGTCAGCTCAACAAATGTTAAGTGTCATCGCTGAGCTGTAGGTCCCACGAGGACTCTGGGTCTGATGTGAAGCAGCAGCAGACCGCTGGGCCCAGGGGCACTCCTGGGAGTCCTGGTTCGACCCTTGTCCCTGGTCTGCAGGCACCCCCTCTGCTTCAGACAGCCACCCACCCCGCCTCGAGGGAGGAGCCCTGAGCTCGGCTCAGCATGCGGCTGCGAAAGTGGCCTCCGCTCAAGTCCCTGCTCTGTCGTCTGCCTTCCCCAATGCACGACCGGGCCAAATCTCCCAAAACACACTGAGTTCTCTGCCCAAAACCCTATTCCTTACCAGCCAGGAATGACACTGAGGGGCTTCCCCAGACTCCCTCCTAGGGAACTGACCTTGTTCCCCACTCCACTCCACATGGCCAACCTCTCCTTAGCAGCTCGTCTTACTCCCTGCTGTGACTCAGCCAAGTTCACGTCTGCCTCCAGCACTGCCCTGATCTGGAAAGTCCTTCCTGGTCCTCTCCCCGCCCTAAGGCTGCGGCTGCTGGACCTACAGGTGGGAAGTCTGGAATGTATAACGTGGGAAAGCATTAGAAAGAATATCATTTAATCTAGAAGCCGCTGCCTCCCTTTCAGTTGCATACCTACCACACTCATCGTACCAAATGAAATTACAAACGGGTCAAAGATTTCAATTTTTAAAAATCTGTAAATATTGTTGAAGAAACCATGGGCAAATTCCCATATGTTCTCAAAGTAGATCTTTTTATGCATGACACAGAATTCAAAAGTTATAAATAAAAGACTTTTTAAATCTGAGTAAACAATTTTAAAATTTTCTGCATGGCCAAAGAAAAATACCAGTGCAGGTATTGTTTGCAGCACTGTGACAAAGGGCTCCTACAAGTCAGAAAGGAAAAATGCAGCAACACAATATAAAAATGGGCGAATGACATGAACGGACATGTCGCGGGGAAGAAACGTCTTTCAAACATTTGAATCTTATCATTTAAAAACACAAACTGGAAACTACAATAGACTCGCAGTTTGTATTATCAGTTCAGCAAAGATACAATTTTTGTTTCATCCATTGTGCTGGCACACGTGTAAGGTATAAGGAAAGAGTCATTCTTACAAATACCACCTTACACTCTCGGCTGGAGATGGAAGTCAGCTCCGACCTCTCTAAGCAGCAATTAGACAACAGTAATTAAGATTTAAAGCTCATATGCCCATCCACCCAGCCCTTCTCGACACATTTGTCACACTTCTCTACACTGTTGTCAACTCTTCAACACCGCCACCCACTTCGGCATCACAGGAGGAAATGAGGGGCCACATCCCCAGCGCCCCCTTCCCAGGGTGGTTCTGAGTTTGTCCTCTGGTGAGAAGCTCTTGCAGATGAGAGACACGTTGGAACATGGGAGACGGCTGCCCGTCGTGAGCTCCTGAGGACCACCCACATGGCCCCACAAACTAAAAAGTATATCAGTGGTGGATGATTTAAAACATCATGATACAGGAGGCACCTGGGGGGCTCAGTCAGTGAAGTGGCTGACTCTTGATTTCCGCTCGGGTCATGATCCCACGGTTCGAGGGTTCGAGCCCTGTGTCAGGCTCTGCACTGCTGGTGTGGAGTCGGCTTGGGAATCTCTGTCTCCCTCTCTCTCTGTCCCTCCCCCACTAACGCTCTCTCTCAAAACTGGATATCTAAAAAAAATAAAATATCACGAGACAGTCATATGATAGAGTGCCATTTCTTCCCAAAAAGCACAATGCTTCATGTATTCATACAAACTGATCTCCAAGATGAAAAAAAATTAGCTTATATTGTATGCTCCCACTTGTATAAAAAAAAAAAAAAGAATATCGCCAGACACATAGGTAAGAAATCAGTGACCATGGCGCCGCTGAGGAAAAGTTAGGGAATTGGGACTAGGAGGCAGTGCTACATCACTCCATCTACACTTTTTACTCCAGAATGATCTATCATGTGCACACATTTCAAACATGAAGCTACCAATTAGTAGATATTAAAATTACATGATCGTTATGAAACGGCAGCAAGGCATCCACAGAACACCTGAATTGTGAAATGAATTGAAGACAGGGAACTTCCTTCTTGCTAGAGGGCTTTGGAATAATGCGCATTTGCCTTTTTGGAGATTCATGTCCTACACTCATTTACAGTGTCTAATACTTTCTCCTCCAGCCCCAAAGATGAGGTAGAAACTAGATCAAGATTTATGTGCTCCCTCATCTTATTCTAACACAGGATTACTTAAATTGCGAGTCCATGAGCTTGATCTTGTTGAGCTGAAGTGTCAACTGTCTTTTGGTTGGTAAGTTCTAGAGACTGATTTGACTGCTCCATATCTTCCCTCTAATTAAAAAAGAATAAACAAAAAGGGGGTGCCCTAATGACATGGGAAGAAATTCCATATCCTTTAAGTTCCTCACCAATCCTGCCCCTGTCTAGAAATAGGGAGTCTGTCCATGTTTTGGCTATTGTTGACAGCACTGCTGTGAACATTGGGGTACATGTGCCCCTATGCATCAGCATCCTGTACCCCTTGGGTAAATCCCTAGCAGGGCTATTGCTGGGTCATAGGGGAGTTCTATGGATAGTTTTTTTTGAGGAACCTCCACACTGTTCTCCAGAGCGGCTGCACCAGTTTACATTCCCACCAACAGTGTAGGAGGGTGCCAGTTTCTCCACATCCTCACCAGCATCTATAGTCCCGTGATTTGTTCATTTTAGCCACTCTGACTGGTGTGAGGTGGTATCTCAGTGTGGTTTTGATTTGAATTTCCCTGATGATGAGTAACACTGAGCATCGTTTCATGTGCCTGTTGGCCATCTGGATGTCCTCTTTGGAGAAGTGTCTGTTCATGTCTTCTGCCCATTTCTTCACTGGGTTATTTGTTTTGTGGGTGTGAAGTTTGGTGAGTTCCTTGTAGATTTTAGATACTAGCCCTTTATCTGATATGCCATTTGCCACTATCTTTTCCCATTCTGTCGGTTGCCTATTAGTTTTTTTCATTGTTTCCTTTGCCTTGCAGAAGCTTTTTATCTTGATGAGGTCCCAGTAGTTCATTTTTGTTCTTGATTCCCTTGCCTCTGGGGATGTGACGAGGAAGAAATTGCTGCGATTGAGGTCTAGGAGGCTATTTCCTGCTTTCTCCTCTAGGGTTTTCATGGTTTCCTGTCTCACATTCAGATCCTTTATCCATTTTGAGTTTATTTTTGTGAATAGTGTCAGAAAGTGGTCTAATTTCATTTTTCTACATGTTGCTGTCCAGCTCTCCCAACACCACCTGTTGAAGAGGCTGTCTTTTTTCCATTGGACACTCTTTCCTGCTTTGTCAAGGATTAATTGACCATATACTTGTGGGTCCAGTTCTGGGTTCTCTATTCTATTCCATTGGTCCATGTGTCTGTTTTTGTGCCAGTTCCATACTGTCTTGATGATGACGGCCTTGTAGTAGAGGCTCATGGATCAAGAAGATGTGGTATATACACAATGGAGTACTACACGGCAATGAGGAAGAATGAAATCTGGCCATTTGTAGGAAAGTGGATGGACCTCGAGGGTGTCATGCTAAGCAAAATAAGGCAGGCGGAGGACAGATACCATAGGTTTGCACTCATAGGTCTAACAGGAGATACCTGGCAGGGGACCATGGGGAGAGGAAGGGGGAAAGAGAGTGGGGATGAGTGAGGGACACACATCAAGGGAGACTATTGAATACTGAAAATGAACCATGGACTGAAGGGAGAGGGGGAGGGAGGGAGGGGTGTGATGGTCATGGTGGGGGGCACTTGTGGGGAGAAGCACTGGGCATTATATGGAAAACAATTTGACAATAAACTATTAAAAAAAAAAAAGAAATTATCCAAATATTGCTATGTTTACTGCATCTTTGCCAGGCATAGATATTGAATTTGATCAAATGCCTACCTTGTTTTTGTTGGAAAGATAATATTAATTTTCTTCTCTCACAAAAATAAATTTCCTAATATTGAATAGTCCTTATATTCCTGGAATTCCTAATTGTAATGTTAGTATTCTTTTAATGTATTACTAAATTTTGATTGCTAATATTTATGTTGGACTGTTGGATTGATATTCATAAGTGAGATTGCTCTATGGTTTTCCTGTGTAATCATTATTGCATGTTATCAGTGTAATGCTGGCTTCATATAAAATAACTTGGGTATTTTATTTCTCTCTCTGCTCTGGAACAATTAAAATAGCATTAGAGTCAAAAAAAAAAAAAAA
>PISW01013429.1:0-26369 GCA_004023785.1 Mungos mungo
AGAGAAGTGGCTTTTAAATGTAATGCCAGCAGGCAACCCAAGCAGGGTGATGTGAAGAGATAAGCAGAAGATGCAAGAAGGAAAGCCAGCCTTCCACATAACCTCCATGTAACCAATCAGTAGGAGGGAATTTCAGGACAATAGTATCTAATATTTGGTTTTTGGGTTGCGGCCTATCTGGTGCAACACTGCCATCCCTTCGGTTCCTACAAAACTTCAATAAGAAAGAAAAAGTAATGGCAGAAACCAAGAGCACCGTGTGGGATGCATACTGCAACACGGACAAGAACCAAGGATTCCCACAAGATTTCAGAGGTGGGATTTTTTTCCCACAGCAATATCTTATTTGGATTTTGAAATAAAGATTGATGCCAGAAAACGAGTGGCCAGGGACATACACACAACCACTGCTTGGGTTTCATTTGAATGATCTGTTCCCACACAACGGAGAAATACTTCTTCCAAGTGACGGCAAACATCCCTGCCTGTTATCTTGTCATCTATAACATTATCTTACCATTGTCTGGTGTGTTTAGCTCCTGCTTGGGTCCCATTCAGGACTACTGTGTACTCTTAGTTTATTATTAGAATCACATCCCACTTCTTAGACAGTTTTATCCACTACAGGGCCATGTTTATGTAAAACAGTGACTGAGTTCTGATGGGCAGTGAGAATAACATTTGTCTATGCAAAATAGAGCTGAATGTCAAAGGAAAAGATGATTTAAGTGTTTTTTCCTTCAGTATTTCTTTCTCTCAGTACATAGCCAACTCAAACAATGTTCCCCCTTCATTAAGATCAAAAGTTAAGTACCAAGAAATTCACTTGTTCTGTAAACATGGACTGTCTACCAGCCCTATGAGTGGCACTGGTAGGGGCAGGGCCCGACAATAAATACGAAATGGTCACAACTTAGTTAGGGAAAGAGAAATGAAAACAGAAATAGAGGCCTCTGTGAAAACAATGCTAAGACAATATAAGAAGGCATAAAGTCCTCAAGCTTGGGGAGATACAAAAACTTCCAATGAAGATGACAGAGCAGGTTTTTAAGAATTCATGGGGATTCTCCAAGGAAACAACAGAGGGAGGGCATTCCAGGAGGGCAAGGGCATGAACCTGGGAGCAACCACCACTTGAACAGGACACAATGGGAAGCTTGATATGTAGGGAAATCTTCAGGAGAAAAGGAAAGGTGGGTAGTGCTGGGATTTTGAAGGTCCTAGCATGAATGAGATGTTTGGCCTATATATAACCTATCACTGATGGAGATCCAGCAAAGGTTCACAGAGACTGCAGTGAATAGAAAGATAAGCTGCTTTATAAGGATGGGTTGCGAGGAAATGGAAATGGAATCTAGAAGTCCAAAAAATCTAAACCATGGACATGACCATGGAGAGCCAATAAAATTACATTATTATTATTATTATTATTATTATTATTATTATTATTATTACTAGCTGGGCCCGAATAGGATACCTCTGCTTTATTCCCTCAGCCTGGCTGCCTAAATCTACTGTAAACTTACCTAAGGGAGGAGGATGAAAAAAATAACTCACTTTGTCTGCTTCCTTGGACATTCCCAAAGGAAGAGTTCCACATCCAAGCAATTATTTCTATGTTCTTTTTCTCCTCCTAGAGTCATCTGCAATAATTAGCTCCATGACTCTTGGATTTCCATCGCAATTGCTAAGCAGAAGACTTTCTCCCTCTACTAAGAGGTCAACTGCCAAAGAAGAACCCCAGGGCTTGGTCTATAAATGGCAGTGAAGGAATTTGAAGACAACTGCATTCTGAGGTTCTGAGTTCAGAGAGCAACACTAACTTTTTTCACATTCCTGAGCTAAATTCACTTGTAAACCTCATCTCCCGCTTCCCCACGTAACCACTAACACTGACCTTTACTTTCCCAGGCAGTCTCTGGAAAGTCAAGCTGTATTCCTGTCATCATTACATGAACTCTACCCAAACGATATTTTGCTAAATCCCAGTGGAGTTTAGAGATCCTTGGGAGGGGAAGGGGAGCTGTAAAGCTTTTGCATTTTGGTAAATCAAACTTTCTCATTTTGTTTCTCTTCTTTCACTTGGCTTCCGGAGGAGAGTTCAGCAGCTTGATGGTGAGCTATCAGTGGAATATCTCATTCTCAAAGGGCTGTCTTGGGATCTTTCATGAATGTTGGAGATGTTGGAAACCACCCTCAGTTGATTCAACAAAATGGCCAATGATGGACTCAATGAAGACTCACTCATCTGGTTTACCTGGGCTGTATCTACATAGGTTAACTTACTTAAGAGGAAAAGTTACATTTAAATACTATATTAAATATATACGTGTGTGTATACACACACACACACATACACACACACACACATGAGCAGGCCAGCTGGGGGAGAGGGGCAGAGGGGGAAAGGAATCTCAAGTAGTCTCCATACTCAGCACGAAGCCTGATGGAGGGCTTGATTCCACAACCCTGGGATCATGACCTGAGCTGAAATCAAGAGATAGGCACTCAACCAGGTTCCCCTGTATTAAATATTTTTAACAGAAAATTAGTTATCGGTTGTTAGATCAAATTCAGCTCATTATTTTTTAAAACAACTAGCTTTTTAATAAAATTATCCATGTTCTGTATTGTAATGTCTGTGCATGGATGTCTCTTTTGTGCCTGTTAGGTATAGTTAGGAAAAGGATAGTTCTGACCAATACTTCCTTTTTCTCTTTGAATAAATATCAATGTCTGTGAGTCCCAGCTCATGAAATTTTAAATAGTTAGTGCTAGAAAGACCCAGAACAAACATCCAAAAAAGTCCTCTAAAGGTACAAACGAGGCCACTAAATTCCAGGTAGGTTAAATGACACCCAGAGTCACAGAGGAAGTATGTGGGAGAGCTCAAATTCTACCTAGTTATTTACCCAAACCTCTTTAGCTACATTTCTTCTTTAAACAAAAGGGCAGGGGAGGGGCTCTATTCATTTAGAGTAGCCTTAAGTTTTCAACAAAATTGAAGGGAAGGTAAGAGATACACTCCCTGCCCCCCCACATGCATAGCCTGTGTCTTTATCAGCATCACTCATCAGTATGGTACATTTTTACTAAGGATGAACCAACGTAGACACATCATAATCACCTAAAGTCCATAGTTTACCTTAAGGTTCACTCTTGGTGCTTAGACAAATGTATAATGATGTGTATCCATCATTAGATCATATAGAGTATTTTCAGTATCCTAAAAATCCTCTGTCCTCTCTGACTATTCATCTCTTCTCTACCCCATCCCTAGTAACCACTGATCTGTTTATTGTCTCCATAGTTTTGCCTTTTCCATAATGTCATATACGTAATCCACACACCACCCCCCATCTGCATTTTCACTTTCTGCCATTTCAGTTACCCATGGTCAACTGTGGTTTGGAAGCAGATGACAATCCTTCTGACTGTGTCATTGAGCTCATTCACCTCATCACACAGGCATTTTATGAGCTCACACATACCATAAGATGGATGAGTATCGTACAATAACATACTTGAACTTTTATTCCAGTGTATTATTGCAATTGTCCTATTTTATTATTAGTTACTATGTTAATCTCTTCCTGGACCTATTTTATAAATGAAACTTTGTCATAGTATATACAGGCTGCTGTATGCTGTCATGCATCCCCTGGGGGTCTTGAAACACCTCCCATGGATAAGGGGTTCCCACCGCAGATGGAATCCTACAGAAGGAAGACTTTTCAGATGGGCTTTTTACACTTGGTAATATGCATTTTATCTTTTATGTAGTATTTCTTTTAATGGCTTGATAGCTTGTTTTTTGTTTTTTGTTTCTTTAGTGCTGACTACTATTCCAGGGGCCACACTCAGAAGTGGGAGAGCTATAGTTCTCTGAGCAGACTGCGCCCCAACTGGTCCTGCCGATGAATACGCTGTTAGCCTAGATGGATGTAGCTAGACTTCCCCTTCTCCAGCACAGTCACATCCCAGTGGCCCAGTTCCCAGGCTCGCCTACAATCCCCATGGGGTGAGACTGGAGTGAGCTGGGGGAGCTGAATGTCCCCTGGGTCCTCGCGGCCCCTGGAGGAAGTGCAGGCCCAGGGAGATCTGGGGGATCTGGGGGTGCTGTGCCAGCCTGGGGAGGGGCAGAGCGGCCAGCCTCTCACCATTTTTTTTAAGTTTGTTTTAACTTAGAGTCAGAGCATGAGCAGGGAAGGGGCACAGAGAGAAAGGGAGACGCAGAATCCGAAGCAGGCTCCAGGCTCTATAGAGCTGTAAGCACAGAGCCTCAAGTGGGGCTCAAACCCACAAACCGAGATATCATGACTTGAGCTGCAGTCGGAAGCTCAACCGACTGAGCCACACAGGAGCCCCAGCTTCTTAACTTCTGAGCAAGCTGTCTCGCCTCTGTGGAGCAGGGGGTGCTTTGGCCTCACCACCCCCCCATGCCCCCGCTCCCTACCCCCACCCTGGGTCCTAGGGTTCTCTCAGCAGTGTCTGATCCACGAATAGCTGTCAGTTGTTTTGCTTGTGAGGAGGAGCAAAGCCCGAAACAACCTGTGTCGCCATGTTGGTGACATCACTCCTGAATACTGTTCCTCTGTGGAATATACACCACAGCCTATTTATCCATTCGTGAACCGAAGGACATCCTGGTTGCTTTCAAGTTTGGGTAATTATGAATAAAGCTTCTATAAACATCCACGTGCAGATTTTTGCGTGGACATGTTTCCAACTCCTTTGGTTAAATACCAAGGAGCAGGATTACAAGATTGTATGGTAAGAGTAGAGTTTAGTTTCGAGAGACTGTCCAACTGTCTTCCAAAGTGGCTGTACCGTTTTCATTCCCACAGCAATGACCGAGAGGTCCTGTTCTCCACATTCTCGCCAGCATTTGGTGATGTCAGTTTTCCAGATTTTCACCATTCTAATTGGTGTAGAGACCTATCTCATTGTTGTTTTAATTTGCATTTCCCTGATGACACCTGGTGTGGAGTACTTTTCATATGCTTATTTTCCATTTGTATATCTTCTTTGGTGAGGTGGCTTGAAGGTCTTTGACCCATTTCTTGTTTGTTTTCTTAGTGTTGAGTTTTAAGGGTTTGTATATTTTGGATGACAGTCCTTTATCACATGTATCATTTGCCTACATTTCTGTATTTGTACATTTTCTTTGAAATACATTAGCAGAAAAAGCAAAAACAATCAAGCTCTAAGTTTAAGATTTCCTCAAATAATCCTATCCATCTGTGATGATATCCTTTAGTGAACAACTGTAATTGTATTGATTTGTGTGTTTATACGTGCAACCAACACCTGTCAGGCATTGATTGTGTGCCTTGCATAAGACTAGGCACTGGAGGTAACACTGAGATTACACAAGCCAAGCTCTTAAGGGTTTCACGGTCCAGAGAGTAAGATACACTCAAATAATCCGTGCTCTAATCCTGAGATGTGACAAGTTCTGGGATACAGAGGAGCGAAGGCAGAAAAGTGAAGGGAACAATTTAGGACTTTGGCCTATGGCTAGTTTTCCAGAGAAGGAAAAGAAAAGAAAGAGAAGAGAAGAGAAGAGAAGAGAAGAGAAGAGAAGAGAAGAGAAGAGAAGAGAAGAGAAGAGAAGAGAAGAGAAGAAGAGAAGAGAAGAGAAGAAAAAGAAAAGGCAAGGCAAGGCAAGGCAAGGCAGGGCATTTCAGGCAGAGGCCAGGGTGAGCACATACACAAAGTTACAGAGATAGACTCGGGAAGAAATGAGTGTGAGTCTTCTGGGACAAAGTAGACAGAACTTGGTTCCTGCCACCGCTCATAAGTTGAAAGATTGGTTTCTGAGGACAGATGCTACTAACTTTACAGTTCCCATCTCCAGTGATCTACTCAGGGATGGCCAATTTATTTCCAACTGTAAAATGATCTAGAAGAGAGCATTCCTGCTCAGAGGGTGCCCTCTCTTGGTAAGAGGTCACAAAAGACACTTCTCTCCAAGAAAGAAATCTACATACATTCCTTTTTAGAATTGCCCACCTTCATTTTCAGGCAAACCCAAGAAAATGCAATTTCCCTGACAAGTTACTTTAGCTAACCATGAGAGGAGGTGCGGGAGAAAGAGTCACATACTGCGAAGCATTAGTGTGTCCAACAGGCTGAGTGACCTTAGGCCTCTGAGCTTCTGTTTGCAGTTAATGGACTGCACTAACCTTCATTCCTCCTTTCTTTGACTTTCCTTGACTTCTAAAAAATATGGCTCATTGTATCCTGGCTGAATGTAAAATGCTTGGTAATTAGACCATATCTGGAGGAGTTAATGGCTCTGAATAAACTAGAGCGTCCCTACCAGGAGAAAAATGTTGTTTCTGGCATGGCAGCTTTGGTCTCTAAATTTTCCACAGCAGCCAGAGACAGTGGACCCAAACAATTTTCCCCTTCTCTTTTTCTCACATATTTGGCAGTAAAAAGTCTATTTCAGATGGTAAATTATTATCAGAAACACAAGGCGTTCCTGAAACACACCCCTAGCACCATTTTAAAGGATAAGTCGGCCAAACAGCACATCAACCAAAAGACACCTTTCGAGAGCGTCAGGGGATTCAGAGAGTGTCTTCTTCCTGAATGATTTCAACTTTTCAGCCTTCCAATAAAATGAGCTCGTGTGGTGAGGGCCAGCCAAATGAGGTGAACGGGGAGGAAGTCCTTGAAACTTGTGGGATCCTGGGACTTGGGCATTCCCCGAAGATAATTCTAGCAAGTGCAGGATAGGGGAAAACAGTTTCTGGAAACAGAGATTACAGAGAAGGGAGAAGGGAGATTGATGCAATATGGGGGGAAAATGATTTTATTTTTCCGTTGTTGCCAAAAGAATGTCACTGGTGTTATAAAGAAGTGGAAAATGAGAAACTCCATTATCATCCAAAAACCACTTGTCCATTTCCTGCTTTGCCTGGGAAGGAAAATTGGACCTTAAACCTCAGACTTTACACAGGGTTGTGGTCTTCTGGTGCCCCCTACTGTCAGGGAGGGAGACTGCAGCTGCCTCAGCAGGAGAAAGAATGAAGCTAACGCAGGCTTTGGCTGTCCTCCAGAGACCTTAGAGCTCAGTGTTAACTGGTAAGAAGATAGGACAGAAGCAGAGAGCAGGAGAGAGGGAGAGAGCACGGGAAATTCTTAAGCTCCTTCCAGTGCTGGAACCACGTCTGAGTCCACACTCAGAACAGAGCACTGCTTTTCTGGGTCCCACAGAGCTGAAGACTAAAGGAGGAAATGTCTTAAAAATGCCCAATAGAGGGGCGCCTGGTTGGCTCAGTTGGAGGAGCTTGGGACTCTTGATCTCAAGGTCGTGAGTTTGAGCCCCAGGTTGGATGTAAAGATTGCTTAGAATAAAATATTTATTTTTTAAAAAGGTTTTGTTTATTTACTTGGGGTGGAGAGGGGCAGAAAGAGGGAGAGAGAGAGAATCCCAGGTAGGATTCACACTGTCAGTGCAGAGCCTGATGAGGGGCTTCGAACTCATGAACAGTGAGTTCATAACTTGAGCCAAAATCAAGAGTCAGATGCTTAAACAATTGAGGCCCCCAGGAGTCCCTAAATATAAATCTTTTAAAAATGCCTAATGGGGGCACCTGGGTGGCTCAGTAGGTTGAGCGTCTGACTCTGGCTCAGGTCATGATCTCACAGTTTGTGGGTTCCAGCCCCACTTTGGGCTCTACCCTGATAGCTTGGAGTCTGGAGCCTGCTTCAGATTCCATCTCTCTCTCTCCCTCTCTCTCTTTCTCTCCCCCCACCCTCCCCCTGCTTGCACTCTGTCTCTCTCTCTTTCTCAAAAATAAATGAACATTTAAAAAAAAAACTTTTTAATGCCTAATGGAAGGCAGCTCTTGACATCAGATTGGCTTTCAAAGAAAGTCTGAAGAATAAAAGAGGACAAAAATGAGAGATCCATCTTAACTGGCTAAACTGTGTTTCCCTCCAGCCTTCCATCTTAACAGAAATGTCTGATTCTGTCTCTCATCTAGAAATTTTCCATAAGTTATATCAACCCTCTGGATATCTTCAAAAGGTTATTCTAAGAACCTGTCGGTGGAGGCCAGAGACTAGCAAAACCAAATGTGCAGAGAGGTCTTTCTATAGACAGAAGAAGATAGATAAAAGGAAGTAATTGTGTAGAAATTAAAAGCACAGGCTTCAGAGTTACTGCTTCAATTCAAACCTTGGCTCTGCCACCAAAAATCTAGGACCCTACTTTCTCAATCTCTATATGCCTCCATTATCTCACCTGTAAAATGATGTGAGAGCTCCTTGTAAGGATTCTCTCAATTGGGAGAGAGTCTGGCACGTAGCAAGCCCTCGATCAGCAACAGTTCCTGCGGGGATGACAGCAATCGTGGGCTCTGCTTCGTAGGGGTCCTTCATTATTTCAGGGTTGAAGTCATTCTAGTTTTCTACAGTTGCTTCTAGTAATAGAACACCTTTCCCTCTTGGTAATAATAACCTTTCTGGAATCAGTGGGCCCTGAGAAACTTTTAATGAATTCATGTTTCCCATTTGGCTTCATATAAATAGACCCAGGCTCTTGAATGACCAACTCAAAATATATTTTTCCCTGAAACGTGGTGTGAATTGGTTAGGAGTGCACACCAAAATATCACAGACTAGGTGGCTTAAACAACAGATCATTTTTGTCTCATAATTCTGGAGGCTGGAAGTCCCAGATCAAGGTGTTGGCAGGTTAGGTTTGTCCTGAGGCCCCTCGTTTTGGCTCACACACAGCCACCTGTTTGTTGTGTCTTCACATGGCCTTTCCTCTGTGTGTGCACTTCCTGGTGTCTCCCTAAGTATCCAATCTCCTCTGTTACAAAGACCCAAGTCAGACTGGATTAGGGCAACCCTAATGGCCTTGTGTTAGTTGAATCTCTTCATTAAAGACCCTGTCTCCAAAAAGGATCACATTCTAAGGTAGTAGTGGCGAGGGCTTTCCACACATGAACTTGGGAAGGATATAATTCATCTTCTCCTTTCTTCTCACTTTAATATTTTCTCTAATCCCCTGTCAAGGAGGTCTCTTCTCATGACCGTCATTTCATACCAAATGGTTTGAGACTTTATCAAGGCAAGATGTATATTTGTGGATGGCTCATTCATCCAGAAACGTACTCAATGCTTCCACTGTGCCATGTTCTGGGCAGTGTGCTAGGATGCAGCAGAGTCCCAAACCTGCCCTCATGAAACTTGCAGTCTAGTGGGGGCGGAGCAGAGGAGTCACATATCTCACACTTAGAATGTGTCTGATGGGGACATGCGCTCTGAGAATAAAGACAAAGGATCAGGGAGGAAGGGAGAGCCCTGGGCAAAGAGGGGGACTACTCTCTAAGGAGTGGTCACCAAAAGGCTCTCTGCTAAGGCCACATTTTAGCAACAGCCTGAGGAAGTCGGGGAACAAGCCGTGCAGGTAACTGGAGGAAGGATGTTTCAGGCAGAAAGAACAGCTCAGATCCTGAGATAAGCATGTCTTGGAGGGTTCAAGGAACAGGAAAGTGGCTGGAGCAGCGCAGGTGAGGGGGAAGTGGCTGGAAACGAGAGGACAGAGGCCACCTTGCATGTTGGCTTTTGCTGGCGTGAAATGGGAAATCATCAGAAGATTTTGAGCAAAAGATGGACATGGTATGACTTCTGTTTTTTAAAGGCTCATTCAGGCTAAAATGAACAAATCAAGATACTCCAGATACTGGCGAGGATGTGGAGAGACGGGCACCCTCCTACACTGTTGGTGGGAGTGTAAACTGGTGCATCGCTCTGGAAAACAGTCTGGAGGTTCCTCAAAAAATTAACAATAGAACTTCTCTATGACCCAGCAATAGCACTGCTAGGGATTTACCCAAGGGATACAGAAGTGCTGATGCATAGGGGCACATGTACCCCAATGTTCATAGCAGCACAGTCAACAATAGTCAAATCATGGAAAGAGCTTAAATGTCCATCACCTGATGAGTGGGTCAAGAAGATGTGGTATATATACACAATGGAGTACTACATGGCAATGAGAAAGAATGAAATCAGGCCATTTGTAGCAAAATGGATGGACCTTGAGGGTGTCATGCTAAGCAAAATAAGTCAGGCGGAGAAGGACAGATACCATATGTTTGCACTCATAGGTCTAACAGGAGAAACCTAACAGAGGACCATGGGAAGGGGAAGGGGGAAAAAGAGTTAGGGAGAGGGAGGGAGACAAATCATGAGAGACTCTTAAATACTGAAAATGAACTGAGGGCTGAAGGGGGAGGGGGAAACGGGAAGGGGGTTAATGGTCTTGGAGGAGGGCACTTGTGGGGAAGAGCACTGGGTGTTATATGGAAACCAACTTAACAATAAACTATAAAAAAAATAAAAAACCAATAAAGGCTCACTCAGGTTACTGTGTTGGTAATAGACTGGGTGGGACGGTGGGGTAAGAGGAGCAAGCTGACAGACTGCAACAGTCATGTCAGAAGGTAACAATACCTTGGCGCAAAGTGGAAACAGTGAAGGTGGTAAGAAAGGTTTAGATTCTTGTGATATTTTGAATGTAGAACCACCAGGATTTTCTTTTGTTCCATCTGCCACTCGTATTTCCCTCTGGGCTGCTTTTGGCATCCTGACAATTAGCACTGTCAAAGTTTTCTTGCATCTGAGCATTATCTGTTATCTTGGAGCCAAAAATACATCTTAAGTCCATGCACGTCCTTCCAAGTCCAATGTACCTATCAAAATACATGAAAACTAACATTACATAAGTTCTACATAGGAAATTGGATAAAGTAGGCATCTTTAACCAACCATACCCTAATCACAGGTTATAAAAAGTCCCAAGCCAAAAGGAATGCAGAATGCCTCCAGATGGTACAATATTCAGTTAAGGAAATCTAGAATGTCATCATGGGTGTGAAACATTTCTAACCAGAAAAGGGAAAGAGAGCAGAAGAAAAGAAGGCAGAGCAGGGAAGTGATAAAATTTGCTACCCCTAAAACAGGGTGATCACCGTGGTGCAATTAGTTTGTCATAACAGTTCTTTTCAATACTTTCAAAAGCAAGCCACAAAATCCTTTTCTCTCTAGTTGCTGAAGTTTAAGAAGTGATGTCTTTTGGGGTTTTCTTATTTAAAATGAGAAGTTTAGCATAGCTCTGTTCATCTTTTCCTTTCCTGATTTGTGTTCATATAGCCTGAGATTTGATTTGATTTGATTTTACTTTATTTTTTAAGAGAGTGTGTGCGCATCACACCCAGGGTGGGGATGGGGAGGTTAGGGAGGGGGAGAGGGAGAGGGAGAGAGAGAATCTTAAACAGGCTCTGAAGGAGCCCCACACAAGGCTGGATCTCACAAACCATGAGATCAAGACCAGAGCTGAAATCAGTGGTTGGATGCTTAACCAACTGAGCCAGAAAGGCTAAGATTTTAGTTCAAGATAATTTTCATTAAGTACAAATTATTATTATAATTACTATTACCAGTATTATTTTTATTAAAAATGGACCATCCCTGAGACACTGGTTCCCCATCAACCCTCTCAAACAGAGCTGAATTTTTCCCCCCAAATTCCATGTGTTAGGCTAAAAAATGACCTTCCAAGAAGATATCCACATCTCAATCTTTGGAACTTGTGAATGTTAGCTTATATGCTGATTTTTATAGACATCATTAAATTTGGGATCCTGAGATAAAGAGATTATCCTGGATTATCTGGCTGGGCTCAAAATGCAATCATTCTGAGTGAGGCAAAAAGAGATTTTATACATCGAGAGAAGGCAGCATGAAGATAGAATGGAGAAAGATTTGAAGATGGTAGCTCTGGAGATTGGAGTGAAGAATGCCAGTAGCTTCCAAAAGGTGAAAGAGACAGCAGATTCTTCCCCAGACCCTCCAGACTGAGAACGGCCTTACCAGCCCCTTGATGGTGGCTCAGTAATACTGACTTTGGACTTCTGGCCTAGAGAACTGTAGGACAAGAAATTTTTGTTGTTTCGAGCCACAAAGTTTGTATTAATTTAACAACAGCCACAGGAAACTATGTTATAGATAGGTGATTTGCTACCTTGAATTGCTACTTCTTAACATATTTTCCCCTTGTTCCCTCAAAATCCTAAACTAGTGGGTTTACACTTGTGAGGGGTATGTCCTCAGACTTCACCACCAGATACCTCTTGGTTTTGCCTCATCTAGCAACCTGCTGATCTCATCAAGGCTTTGGTGCTCTACTCACATTGTTCTCTTCACTCTTAGTCCTTCGTGCTTCTTGGCCATTTCAACAATGTTCTGTCTCTGCAGATTTCTGCCTACCCTAACTGAAAAGATATGCCCATCTCTCCTCTTCAGCCATACACACGTTCATCATTCTCCCTAAATCTTTCCATCACCAATAACGATGTCCCTTCCCAAATCTCAGTGTCAATCATGCCCACCTCCAATCCTCTCAGTGCACATACTCAATTCTCTACTCCAATTCTCCTTTGACTACACAGGGACCACCGTTGCACTGACTCTACCATTTGTCACCACACACACACACACACACACACACACACCACATGTCCTCATTTCCATCCAACTTAGAAGCTGTGACCTAATATTAGAACCATTTGTTTCCTAGTACCTTATTGACCTTACCCTATGTTTTGTTCACCTGATTAACCCCCCATCTCCACCAACGTGGAGCCAAACATCTCACTTCAAATTCATTACAACAAATACCAATGGGAATTCAACAGGGCCCACTTCTCTAGAATGCTTGTCTTCTCCTTCCCCAAAATAAATATTTCAAAGCTCCTCTTCATGTTTTATGTACCATACACTTCACTCAATCTCTGCTAATGACTTTGACTCATTCATGAGCAGGAAAAACAAAACAAAAAATATGAAAGAATCAAATGAAATAAACCTCTTCTTCTCACCACTAAGTCCACTTTAAGTTCTGGGCACCTGGTGGCTCAGTCAGTTGAGCATCCGACTTTGGCTCAGGTCATGATCTCAAAATTTGTGAGTTCTAGACCTGCATTGGGCTCTGTGCTCACAGCTCAGAGCCTGGAGCCTGCTTCCGATTCTGTGTCTCCCTCTCTCTCTGCCCTTCCCCTGCTCGCTCATGCGCTTGCTCACTTGCTCGCTCTCTCTCTCTCTCTCTCTCTCTCAAAATAAATAAACATTGAAAAGAAAAGACCACTTTAAGCTCACTTATTTTTTCTCCTTGCTTAATCCAGTGGATGAATTGTCCCTCCTCCTAGCTGGGACCCTTCCTTCCATGTTTACTCTGGATCTCATCCCTACTCAAGAAAATTGCTCCTATAGTTTTCCCTTGTCTCTTGTGTTATCAATTCCCCTTTCACGTCTGGATTGTTCCCACTGGCCCCCATACATGTTCTAACATCACTCATATAAACAAAAACTCCTTGTCTTTCACTCTCACACTGCCTTCCAGCCTTCCCATTTTCCTGCAATCTTTCATAGCCAGACTCCTTAAAATTATCTTTCCTTACACTTTCTACTTTCTTCCTTTTGATTATTTTTCTCAACCCACTTTTTTTTTAGATCTCATTCCTTACCCTACCCCCTCCATGAAAAATGCCTTCAGTTTTAATCAGGTCTCAAAACTAATGGTCAACAATTCTCTATTCTCATGTTACCAATCCCTTAGCAGCTTTTAACTCAGTTGGTCACTTCCTTTTTAGAATCCACTTTTCCCAACATTTCCCTGACACCATGCTCCCTTGGTTTTCTCTTACCTCACTGCCGCTCCTTCTCTGTCTCATTGTTGGCTCCTTTTTTTTTTCCTGCTCAGCCCCTCAATATTGAAATACTCCAAAGGTTGGAATACTCTCTCATCCTTTTCTCTTCCCTATCTACACTTTCTCCCATTCCCATCTCATCCAATTCCATGACTGTAAATACTACCCATCTATCAACTCCAAAATCTATATATGCAGCACCGTACTTCCCACTAAGATCCAGACTCAGATATCCAGCTGCCTCCTTAGCATTTCAGATTTAGATCAAGAACTCAAGATCCATCCCTAAAACCGCTCATCCATGTCACTAAATGGCACCCTCGCGTTCCCACTAGATCAGGCTAAAATCCCCTCTTTCTCTCATCCCTTACATTGAATCCTAAACAAGTATGACATATATTTCTCAAATCCAAACCACTTCTTAACATCTTCATCAACAACCTTGGCCATGCCACCACCCCATCTGACCTGCAACATTGCAGTGGACTCCTTCACTGACCTCTCTGCTCTCCCAGTCTTGTCTTTCTATAATTCGTTCTCTGCACGTACGCCACGGAGTTTCTCCAAGATTAAGTGTAATCATTGTCACTCCGCTTAAATCTCTCTGATAGCTTCCGATGGCAATTAGAATAAAATTCAAACTCTCTAGAATAACTTAACCAAGCCCTGTGTGATCTGACCCTGCATTCATCTATACAGTTTTATTATTGAGATGGAATTTTCTCCTGCCCTTGTGGCTTCTTTTGGGGATTCTCTTACGTTTCTGTTTATTTAAAAACAAAACTTTTCATTTTCACCTCCTCTCAGCTTTATTGAGATATTACGTATGTCAAATCATCACACTGTGCACCTTTATCTTTTCCTTGTGGGGAATCACTGCCCATGATGTAAAGGCACCCCCACCTCCACCCATCCCCCTCTACTCACTTCACCTGGATTGAAGGTGCTGAGGATGGGGTGGAGATGGTGACTGGTCTTGGAAGAAGAGCAATGAGGCTATAAAATCCTGGGTCTGTGATATGGGAGCAGGTGGTGGAATTGGTTTGAAAAATGTTCAACTATTTTTAAATATTTTCTATCCCATAATTCAAGCTCTGATCATGCCCCACAGTGAAAACTGCTGAGATAGTTATCAGTCCAGCTCCATCTACCTTATAGTCAGTCAACAGTCTTTTCAAATTCTGGTATTAGGTTCCTCCTTATTCTAATGCATGTATAACTCACAGGGACAATTCAAATATACAAAACCTACTTTCCTTCATTTCTCTGTAACTGAAATAAATTAGTTCAGAAGTCCCCATGTCTTCCAATGGCGAAAATTCAATCTTGCCATTAAAAGGAAATCAACTATTCCTTATTTAAAGCTTCATCTTTTGGGAAGTAAAGTAAATACTTATTTGAATTCTGGGTTCTCCTTTTTCTCCCTCTTCCTGCTTTCTTCTTTCTGGGAATCACCTAAGTTTGTGGAGTCTTGGGTATTGTCTCAGCTTTGGGGAAGGATCATGGAATCTACATGTTATCGTTTGCCTTCAACGGTCCTTACTGAGATGTGGCTTACCCCAGTTGTGCTTAGGCATCAGACTCTGTAGCAGCTGTCATCGCCTGTGTCCAAATCTCCTTATCCCACAACTATCACAACTGCTAACTCTATGCCCTTGGGAGAAATATGAACCCTTTTCAATCAGACATCTCTCAGCTCTTCCAACTCAATCCCATGTTGGATTCTTAATTTTCCCTGTACCCTCTTGTAAGGTGGTCTGTCCAGTTAGCCACTTCTCATGGAAATTGCTGTCTACAATTCCAGCCCATTGCTGCTCAGTGTTATACAGGGCATGGGGCTTCTGCAAGAACTTGACGATTTTCCAGAGATATGTTCTGGAGTCAAAGCTCAACCCTTTAGCTCTGGAGTGCCCTTCTGGGTGATTCTGTAGTTTCTCCACCAACGGAAGTATGGGGGGAGGAAATAGCGTGCATAGGGCTCCATAACACCAAGGCTCTTCTTACCTCCCATCAAAGTCCCCCCTTTCAACTTTTATTGCCTTCAGAGTAGGAGAGTTGTGCATACTCTTCACTTTACCTTTGCTATATTTTGGCTTGCAGTATAAATTCTGTGCTCTTGATCTCTTGATGCACAAAGCCAATAATTTATAATTTTAAAAATGGTCTTTGCTCCCCCCACAATGCCTGACTCTAAGTCTATGGACCCTAGTATAAATTTATGAAGTCTACAAAGGAGCTCAAGGTGATGAATTTGACTCTTCTAGGCTGTATCTCTCCTGAGAGTCACTACTTTTAGAAATTCTGGATGATGAAGAAGAGAAATGGGTTGAAATAATTCTTGGGAAGGGGAAACACAAGAAGCAATGACTTAACATCTTAAAAATATTATTCCCTGCTACACTGTTTTTCACTTCTTTTGTAGGTTTTTTATATTTTTCTGTGTCTTCCAAGGAATTTTACTGGGAAGATATAAAAGGCTACATCAGGGACTGCCAGGCAGTTGCTATTTTAAACTGAAGGTCTTGTGTTTATTTTTTATGGAAGCAAATTTCACATACAAAATTTTTCTTTCATCTCGGACATTTTCTTTATGGAGCTATCATACCCGAGAAGAAGAGCCAGAAACCTACCTCAAGGCTAGAAGGGGCAAGTGCCAAAAGAGCTTTGTAGACCTCACAGTTTGCTCCAAGCCAACCCTGGTTTTATCTAAGCATTAGATAGATGGTCTATTAGTTTCCTAGGAGTGCCATAACAAATTACCACGAAGTAGGTCACTTAAAGCAACAGAAATGAATTCTCTCACAGCTGGGGAGACTAGAAGTCTGAAATCAACAGTTCATCAGGCTTGACTCCTTTTAGAGGTTCTGATGGAGAATTTACCCCCTGCCTCTCTCCTAGCTTCTGCTGGTTGCCAGCGATGTTTTGGCATCCCGTGGCTTGTAGACGCCTCCCTCCAATCTCCGTCACCCTTTCCTCATGGTATTCTTCTCTATGTGTGTCTCTGTGTCTTCACATGGCCTTCTTATGAGGCCAGAGTCATTGGATTTAAGGCCCATCTTTCTCCAGTATGACCTCATCTTAACTAATTATATCTGCAAAGACTCTATTTCTTTTTTTTTTATTTTTTAATGTTTATTCATCTTTGTTTGAGAGAGAGAGATGAGCAGGGGAAGGGCAGAGAGAGAGGGAGGGAGACACAGAATCCAAAGCAGGCTCCAAGCTCTGAGCCCTCAGCACAGAACCCCACACAGGGCTCGAACTCACGGACCACAAGATCATGACCTGAGCTGAAATCAGATGCTTAACCAACTGAGCCACCCAGGAGCCTGGACCCTATTTCTAAATAGGGTCACATTCTAAGTTTCTGCGTGGATATGAATTTGGAGGAAGACCTTATTCAACTCAGTGCAAGTGGAAAAACAGATCTTGAAGTTACTCTGTGATCAAATGTGGCAGTATTTCTCCAGAGAATCCTCAATGAGCAGCTCACTAGATTCCAACCGAGAATCTGAGAAGGGCAGCGGGCTACGAGGTCAGCTAGGTTTTGTTAGTGCAAATTTTTAGGTTAAGTAGATTTGACAATACAGAGGGCTGGAATTTGGTTTTCATTATGGTTGCTGTTCTCACTTTTCTGTCATTGCGGCATCTAACTCTCTGTCACTTCCCATTCCATCTAGTCAAGAGCTTCAGTGGGAAAAAAAACACTAGATTAGAATTCAAAACACTTGGTTTCAAGTCTTATTTCTATCATTTACCATCTGGCCTTATGCACGTCACTTCTCTGAGCCTCAACGTCCTCAACTGTAACATAATTAAACTGCCAGTGATCTTTTTTTCTGTCAGTGTGTGACATTTTTACCTCCAATGTTATTAAAACTTAAAACTGCGCTCAGACTTTGGGATGCTACATTATCTGGAGGAAGCAAGGCACTGTGTGATAGCAGAAATAAATTCCTATCAAGAATAGTTCAAATACAAAAATATTTTGGCATTTTATGAAATAAACTCTAGTTGCCTGGAAATGTATTTGACACATACTTATCTGGCAGTATTAATTGACGCTCCAGGTCAACAGACGAAATGAAGATCCTCTACAGGCGTGTATGTACAACTGAGAGCCCACGAGATCCCTATCTCACTGGGTTCCAAACGCCCCATGGCACATAACATAGGGTTTTCTATGTATGGACCTGATTTATGTTTCCGTCAGTACAAAAGACAGACGTAGGGATAAAAGAGAGAAAGAGAATGAGCTCGTTCAAATTCCATCGCCCCTCTGAGCTTCATTTTCCTCACTCCTACAATGGAGTTGATAATTCGTCTTTTCAGTAGGGCTCTCTAACATTGGGCACATAAGTGTCATTTCAGTATTGATCACATCATCCAGTTCCAAAGCAGTGAGCACCCAGCCAGCACAGGGTAAGTGCACAGTAGATGTTCTTAAATGAACGGAGAAATAAGTATGTCCTGACTACCTCCAGAAGTTGTTCTGAGATGTGACTTGATATTATTACCTATATTACACTCTCTTGCTGATTAGAAAGAACTGTCCCAGTTTGCTTTGGGCTGTTTCTTTCATGAGCAGCCTCCGCCTTGGCCACTAGATGGCATAAGAAGTTAAGTTCCTTAAGGATCCGGACAGATGCTAGGAGATGTTGGCTACAATGTGAATACAGCAGCCATCCCTGGGGTTAATTAAGTCAAACAGGTAGCCAGTATTTCACCAAACACATTGGAAGGATGCAAAACTCCCACAAGTCTGCATTTGAAATGAACTTTGAGCACGAATAAATACAAAGACAAAAACAAAAACCAAAAAAACCCACCACTCTGCAGATAGTAATAAGATACAGAAGCAGAAACAATAGCCTTGAACCAAATATTCCGGGACACCACAGAGCGAAACAGCAGAGCTGGGACAAGGCAAGAAGAGAGGAGGCCAGATTGAATCAACCACTGCAGTTAAGCGTTATCACTGGTGCTCAGAGAAATCTGGAGCTGATCTCAAAGACTCCATTCGATAAACAGTTGCTACATATATTTCAGTTTCATTTAATGTGGACTCAAATGTGTGTCGTTCTCATTTCAGAGTCAATTTTAGCAAATTTGTGTGTCCTCTATTTAAAGTCATCAAAGAAGTTCCCTAAATATTCTTATATGAAAGAACCTGTGTGGTACAGGCATCCGTTTACTATAGAAGTCAAGAATCTAGAGTTCAGAGTGGGCAGAAAAATGAATTCGCTGGTACATAATGCTGCCTCTTACAGCCTTGCTGTGTGGGGTGCCTGGGCCGCTCAGTCGAGGCAGAGCATCCTGACTCCTGATAACGGCTGAGGTCATGATCCCAGGGCCATGGGATCAAGACTCCCACTGGGCTCTGCCCTGAGCCGGGATCCTGCTTTAGATTCTCTCTCTCTCTCTTTCTCTTTCTCTCTCTCCCTCTCTCTCTCTCTCTCCCTTTCTCTCTGCTATTCCCCTGCTCAAGCTCTCTCTTAAATAAATAAATAAATAAATAAAAAGCCTTGCTGTGATCTGGGAGCACTGCATGTGACCTACAAGTGCACCAGACAACCCCGCTTATGGAGATGCTGTGCTCGCCAGGAAGCTTTCTTTTTGTTCCTTTTTTTTATTTTATTTTTTTAATGTTTTTATTTTTGAGAGACAGAGAGAGACAGCATGAGCAGGGGAGGGTCAGAGAGAGAAGGAGACACAGAATCTGAAGCAGGCTCCAGGCTCTGAGCTAGCTGTCAGCACAGAGCCCGATGCGGGGCTCGAACCCATGAACCGTGAGATCATGACCCGAGCCGAAGCCGGACGCTTAACTGACTGAGCCATCCAGGCGCCCCACCAAGAAACTTTCTGATTATATGTGGCCTTTGTAGATCTGCCTCTAGGGAGAAAGACCTTGTTTTTCTGTTCTGCACAAACCCTTCCAACCTTGTCATAGGTGTATTTTTTACTATGACTTAATAATGGTATTCTGTTTTATTTTTTTACATTTATTTATTTATTCTGAGAAGGAGGAAGAATACAAGCAGGGGGAAAGGCAGAGAGAGAGGAGGGGAGAGAGAGAGAGAGAGAGAGAGAATCCCAAGCAGGCTCTGCGCCTACAGCACAGAGCCCAACACAGAGGCTCCATCCCATGAACTGTGGACTCATGACCCGAGCAGAAATCAGGAGTCTGACACTTAACTGATTGAGCCACCCCAGGAGTGCCTGGTATTCTGTTTTAAACAACAGTCTCTGATGAACTTGGTAATTTGTAGATTGCCATCAGGAAAGGGATTTCTTCCTGACAAAAAGAATTCTGTGTGTGGGACACACAACCTCAGGTGGTGGTAAAGTCTCCGTTGGCAATCTCCTCCAAGCAAGGCTTTGGGTGACCCTGCTTTCACACCGCTATAGCCACAATTCTCCATCCTGGTTGCATATCAAAATTATCAAAACTATAAAGATGCTTAACAAATGCAGATTCCCAGAATCAAGCCCTAAAGATTCTAATTCAACAGATCTGGAGCTGATCTGGGTATCTGTATTCCTAAGAAACCCAACTGATTCTAACCTACAGTGTTTGAGAATTATCCATCTGCTTAAATATAATTCCACAGGTTAACCCAGGACTACAGATCATAAAATATTTCTTTTCTTTTATAAAAGTCTCCAGAGCAATAAGAACCCCTTTCTGCCGCATCCCTGAATGCTCAAGTTGCCATGGAAGCTGGGCATATAAAGAGGCCAGACAGGAGCGCCTGGGTAGCTCAGTCGGTTAAGCATCCGACTTCGGCTAAGGTCATGATCTCATGGTTTGTGGGTTCGAGCCCCATGTCAGGTTCTGGGCTGATGGCTCAGAGCCTGGATCCTGCTTCAAATTTTGTGTCTCCCTCTCTCTCTCTGCCTTTCCCCTACTTGTGCTCTGTCTCCCTAACTCTCAAAAACAAATAATAAACATTAAAAAAAAATTTTTAAGAGGCCAGACAGGAAGCTGTTAGGTCATGAAAGCCTAACAATGGTGAGAAATCAGCAGACCATTGGGACCGTCAGCCTTTAACTAGGAGGTATCAAAGAGTCCCATTAGCTTTTGGAGAAGGGGTCCTGTCTGGCCCAAAATGTATATATGGAAAAGATGATACGTATACATAATCTTTGAGCCCAATCCAAAATAGTGATGACTAAGAATTTTAAGATGAGCATTAAACAGGTGTGGCGCCCCTCTGAGCATGGGCCCCGTGCATCTACACATAGGACGCACACCCCTAGGGTTGGCCCTATGCGGGACTCTTGGGGCAGGATGATGATTTATAAATAGAAAGATCTGCATTCTCATATTCCTTTCAATCAGCTTGTTTTTCTGCATCCACACAGCAGCCAAGGACATCTCTTTAAAATGCAGATCTGGTCCTGTCACTTCCCTGCATCCTGTTGCCCTAGAATCAAGTCTCACGACTGCACACAGGTCCCTTTGCCATCTGACCCCTGCCTGCCCCTCTCGCCTTATGGTTCCCATTCTCTGTCTGTACTCCAGCCATGCTGCCCTTGTCTCAATTCCTCACACTTTCTGCACTTCTTTCTGTTCGGATCTTGCACGATGCTGTTCTCTGTGACTAGAATCGCCCCTTCCTGTTCTAACTTGGCCAAAGTCTGCATATCCTCCTGGTCATAGGTTAAATGTCTCTTCCTCACAGAAGTGTTCTCTGACCCATCTCGGGGCCACACACTCCCATATCACTGTCTCTTTGTCCCATATAAGCTTCTTCACGCTGTGCTTAATCAAATGGTGACTTGTGCCATCGTTTGCTTAATGTCTGTGTCTCCTGCTAACTGCTTCTCTTACTGCCTCATCCGGTGCCTGGAACACAAGAGGTGCTCACAAAGTGTGGTTGAATGAATGACTGAAAAACAGCAACAAATGGAGAAAGGGTGAACGTGTCGGGCGCTGAGCATGCTCCTCTTATAAGAACCATGGCCATTTCAAGACCCCCATCACTCCCTGTACGGATACTTGGCTTTTAAACCTCTGTACATGGAGTGTGGCCATGCTACCCAACTTTTCCAGGACGATTCCATTTTTAACAGTGTGCTATTATTAACCACATTCACTTTCGCTCACCACACCCCCTGTTTAGATAGTGAATTATATGGACTCTGTGAGTATGTACCACACTTTCATAGTACTTAAACCATCTCTTTCTCTCTAGATAGAGGTGAATTGACAGGAGACAGCTTCTGTGTTGGTGGCTGTGGTATTAACAGCAAGAGCTTAAGTTATTAAACTGAGCAGCTTTAATCTGAGAGGTCTCCTGGAGCAGTGGGGATTATTGTATGTTTACCCTAGAGCCAGCACTGCTATTCCAATGAGCTAGAGTTTGCTCCCTGAAATGCCCACACTGGTCCTGTTGCCTCTCTCTAGACCCACTTCCTAACCTTGAAAGATGTGATGGAGTTTTACCTGGAGATCGACCCTGTCACCTTGAACTTGATCATCCTAGTAGCGAGCTACGTCATCTTGCTCCTGGTATTCCTCATCTCCTGCGTGCTGTATGACTGCCGAGGCAAGGACCCCAGTAAGGAGGACGCTCCTGAGACCACTCTTGATGCCCAGCCCTCCATCCACTTGGTGGTGATGCAGCAGAGCATGTCAGGGGACCTCTGGGCAGGGAGGCCCAGCCTTCATTTTGGGGAACCTGCTTCATTAGGGAAGAAAAGCACAATGGTGTGAGGCTGGCCAAGGACTGCTGGAGAGAGAGCACTAGACATTCTGGATAAACTGTTCTCCATGCGGCCGCACCAGTCCTGCTTGGCTATGTAAGTAGGAGTTCTGGCTCACTCACCTTCTACATTCTCGTCACCGCTTTTGTGGATGAAGCAACCGTTTAAGGTAAGAAGCCCAAAGTGGCCTTTGGTCAAGTTCTCTGGATACAAAGCTCTTATTAATACTATTGTATAGTGATGTTGGTTGTTGGTCCCTTTCTGGTGGTGCTATCCTTGCCGTTTCTAGGAGAGATTGACATTGGATAGGAAGCTCCTTCTTCTGTGCTAGGTTCTTTGGCTGGGCTAACAATTACGTTGACATAAAACAGATGAATTGTTTCATTTTTACCTATGGAAAATATGAGGCTCAAAGGAATGATCGGAGCAGGCAGATTTTATGTCCTTTAGACCAAAAAAAATAAAAAATAAATCTGTGAAAAATTGACAAAGCAAAAGCAAAGAAGTTTGGAAAAGTTTGGGTTTGGGATAGTAAATTAGTGAAGATGCAATGAAGTTTGTGGATGTAGCTTTCTTGGTCCCAAATTCCCTATTTGCAGTGACAAGAATGCCTTGTGGCACCTTCCCCCCAGGAGACTTATTTCCTGCTTTCAAGGAGACAAAGGAGGGTCAGGGCGTCCTTCTGGTTCCAGCTCTTTTTTCAAGTAACTTTAATTAAAAATAACCAATATGCCCTAATGTCCTATTTTGGGGTGGCCTCTTCCACTCCCCTTCAAAAGTTTTGAAACACAGAATGCAGTGGTGTGTGTCTGTGTGTGTGTGTCTGTGTGAGGAGGAATGAGCTTAGCTCAAATCTATCCTATACTTGGCAAATTACCTCTTTATGAGGGAGCCATTGAACTTGCCCAGATTTGAGAGTATTATTCTTTGTATACGTATACATACATACATACAGCTCCTGCCATTCTATGCCCTCAAGGTGAGTCATGGGGAGTGCAGTCATCTTAGAGCATAGTGGCTAGCCAACAAGGCTTGGAGCCTGGTTCAAACCCTACCTCCTCCATCCACTTGCTGTGTGACCTGAACCACCTCTTTGTGCCCCAAGGCTCCTGGTAAGACCTCCAGGCTGTTTGGGTATTTGAGTTATTTCACTGAAAGTACTTGAAACAGTTCTTGGCACGTAATGTTAGCTTTTTATTCATGATTATTAATATTATTAATTATTAATATTATTAACATTACTCCCTTTCATACTTCTCATTGAGAGGCTTAATCTCCAGCCCTATTCAGTACAAAGTTCCTGAAGACTCACCAAAAATGTTGAGGTTCCTTAGTGTTTTAGTCCCCTCACCCCCCCCGGAGTGCTCTCTCTCCCTTTCTTTGCTACTGTTAACTAATAAATTTCTTTCCCTGCTCATTCATCTATTTCCACAGTTTTGAATTACTACTTCCATTGTATGTTTTTATTACTCCTCCTTTCCCTGAGCTCAAAGCTTGCATATCCACTTAGTGACTGACTAAGCCCCTTCTAATCAGGCTCTGGGTAGAAATACAAAGAAATGAGTGTGTCATGCCCTCTCATCTTTGCTGCCTGATAGAGAAAGGAGGAGTCGGGCATGGCTTTGCCGACGAAGGACAGGAAAGCTTGCAGGCGCCCTGACAGAGGTCTGCACAGAAGGCAGGCGTCTCTCGAGGCAGAAGTGCCTGCCACACAGAAGGGGCTCAGGAAACACTTAAGTAATGTCGAACGGCCAATTTCATCTTAGACTCAAGCATCAAAGATAAGATTATTTGTTCTGAAAAATAAGCAGGATCAACGTATGTTGGGGGCTTGAGGGCTAAGCCAGGAAACGCCATTTAAGATAGAAGAAATAGCATAAACGGAGCTTGAAAGCAAAAACGGTAGAGTTCACTGACTATGAAAGTCTGACGGCTTCCAAAACTATTAAGAAAAAATGAGAAATTAAATCTCAATTTATCCTAGAGAAAACTGAAGAGGAGGGACCCATCCATGTCCATTCTGCTCTGCCGATTTCAGCAATACGCATTGCTTTGCCTTGGGATTGTTAAGTAGCCACACGAAAAATAAAGATAATCCCCGTTATTTTGTCTTCAGATTGTTAAATATTTATTTCAAATTCTGTTTCACATTTTATAAGAAAATTTATATTTTCTCTTAAACATGTGATTTTAAAATTGTTTTGAAAATCCTGCAGAGAGGTTGTTGGGTTTTTTTTTTTCCTCCTTTTATGGTCAAGAAGTCATCTCCACCTTAATAATGAACATGCAAAATGAATAAGAAAAGACAAGAAACTCATAAGCAGCTTCTAAGAACCTGCCCTTTCCCCTCGCATGGGCTTCAGCTGGGCTAACCTTCCTATTTCTTGTCAGTGGACACACAAAAAAAGTATCCATGGAGAAAAAAAGTCAGTAAACCATAAAACAGTGATAATAATAGTTAATTTATTTTTAAGAAAGAGAAACACCAAATGTTAAATTCTTCTTATTTTTTTGGTTAACATATTTTTAATGTTTATTTATTTTTGAGACACACACACACACACACACACACACACACACACACGGTTCGAGCAGGATAGGGGCAGAGAGAGAAGGGAACACAGAATCTGAAACAGGTTCCAGGCTCTGAGCTGTCTAAACCCACCACGAGATCTTGACCTGAGCCGAAGTCACACACTTAACTGATTGAGCCACCCAAACACCCCTCTTTTTGTTAAATTATTTTTTTTTATTTTTATTGTTTATATTATTTATTTTATTTATTGTTTGTTTATTTTTGAGAGAGAGAAGGACACACACACACACACACACACATACACAGAGTCTAAGCAGGGGAGAGGCAGAGAGAGAGGGAGACACAGAATCCGAAGCAGGCTCCAGGCTCCGAGCTGTCAGCACAGATCCCAAAGTGGGGCCTTAATCCACAAACAGCGAGATCATGACCTGAGCCGAAGTCACGCCCTTAACCTACTAAGCCACCTACCTACCCCAAATTCTTCTTATTTTAAAGTTAAGAATATGAAGTAAACATTCATTTGACATTTTTTCAATTTTTCAATGTATGTTTTTCATGTATGTTTCATGTATGTTTCAATTCCATTTTGGGATCAGTTGAAGACAAAAGATTAACACAAAGGGTAGAAAAATAAATTCCAAGGAGAGGAAGAACAACAACAAAACCCCACCAAATAATAGTAATAATAACAACAACAGATAGAGGGAACAGAAATAAAGCCAGGGGAGAGAAAGAAAAAAAGGAAACTAAAAAGACTCTAAGGTGAACATCGGAATACAAGGTATTAAGCTTTTCTTCCAAGCGTCTGGTTCATTTGATTTGCGGTTCATTCAATTTGTGTTCTTCAGGCAGGAACCAGCTTCTCCGCATTTAAAACAATCTTTCTGTCTAGAATGTATGCTTAGAATCTTATGAGAGCTACAAAAGCCTTTCAGAATTTTGCTAATGAGGAAAGCAGCCCGGAAGGAAGACTGTTGTCCCCAAGAAGACTTGGCTTCAGAGCTGGGACTAAGATCCTGTTATTCCGTTTTCCCTTCCTGCCCCCACCCCACCCCACCCCCACACTGGGCTCTTTCTACAGCACCGTATCCTGCCTGCTTGTATGGTAAAGCTTCATAATTTATTTCTTATCTTTTAAATAAAGCCTTATTTCCCAGTGGAATGATTTATTGTACAGCTATGAAGTTGTAATGAATGTTTTCAAACCCAGTGGAATGGATTGCTGACTAGAACTAAGAAGTCCCTTTAACAGTCAAATACGGCCTTATTTTTGTTTCCTGATGGGATCAGGACTTCCTTAGTCCGCTTCTTTTCAATGCATTATTCTCCTATCGTGCACCATTTGTATAAAAGCAAGTGCAACATTGCAGTGTGGTCCAGATAATAGCTGT
>PISW01013430.1:0-26329 GCA_004023785.1 Mungos mungo
TGGGCTTCTGTGAACATGAAATTAGAAACAACCAAATCATCACCTGTGAAGACCATGTATTACTTGGGTAACTGAAGCAACATAAATGTTGCTTTAAAAGCAGTGTCTACAGTTGTAGTAGCAATGTTAAGATAGGTGGTAGGTTCATGTAAGCTCCCTATTCGGTAAGGGATCTCTGATACAAGAGGACTAGGTGTGGCTTCAGAACACGACTGTGTGAGCCCACCTCAAGTTCCAAGACTACCCCTCCCTAGCCTGAGGCAGAGTACATCAAAGCTTGGCTGAAGTTTTCCTCCAGACTATCACTTTTTTTCCCAACTCAACATTTCTGAGGAATACACGTTCACCAGCAGTAACACAGTAACTAGGGAAGTGATTTCAACAGGTACGTGGGTGAAACTTCCTATGATTCAGATTTACGCCTCTGGATAGTCCCATCCCCATTTCTAGAGATTCTCTGTTTGAACAGCTACCTTTTTTTCTATTTCTGTATTCAACAACCAACATTTTAATAACAGTAGTTAACGTTCACTGTGCACAGACTCTGAGCTAGGCTTGGAACTAAACATTTATTCAAATTTACTTAATCATCACTAGAGACATGAAAGAATTTCACGTGAGAAAACTGAGGCTCGGAGAGCTTCAAACAATGAGGGGCAGAACTGAGCACGGACGCAAAGTCTGCTTTCAAACCCCCTGTTCGTCTGTGGTAAGTTAATGATACTGCTAGCTCAGGCACCCGGGAAAACCTGCTCTGTACTCTGATGTGACTCACGATAATAAAGATTTACTTCCTATTATTAACTGTTTGAAGAATCTGATCAGCTCTAGGTAATACTGCCGTATTGGGGCGCCTGGGTGGCTCAGTTGGTTAAGCTTCGGCTCAGGTCAGATCTCACATTTGTGGGTTTGAGCCCCGTGTCAGGCTCTGTGCTGACAGTTAGCTCAGAGCCTGGAGCCTGCTTCTGGTTCTGTGTCTCCTTCTCTCTCTGCCCCTTCCCCTCTCATGCTCTGTCTCTCTCTGTATCAAAAATAAATAAAACATTAAAAAAAAGTACTGCCATATCAATTTGGACCTGCAAAGATGAGAATCATACTTCAGAAAACACCATCCATCCAAGGTACTACTGCATAGGGAGGCCCCATCTCTGCAACCCCCTCCAAGCAGCACTAAGCTCAGCATTCTAATGACCTCCTCTGGAGAGCTCCGTCCTCACCCCCGCGGCCACAGTTCACACTTAGGTATCTCTCAGTTCTGCCCTCCTCTCTCCATCCCCACTGCCCCATCCCCGGTAAAGCCACCACCATCCCTCCTCTACCTACAATCAAGCACTACATGGCAAAAACTGCTGCTGTCAGTGTAAAACTTCATGTTAATCGATTTCCACCAAAGGTAGTTTTCAGCCTCTTAATCTTGCTGCTAAAATGACTAAACCACCACTGAGCCTCAAAATACTTACTAGGTAGCCTTGAATTAGGTAATTTTCACATGTCTTTCACTGTCTCCTAATCCTCCTATGTTTTTTATTGTTTAACAGTGCCCCCTTATCCATAGGGGATATGTTCCAAGACCTCCAGAGGATGCCTAAAACCACAGATAAGATTGAACCGTATATATACTATGTTTTTTCCTATACATACATACCTATGATAAAGGTTAACTTCCAAATTAGGCACATTACGATAAGCAACAGCTAATAATAAAATAGAGCAATTATAATATACTATAGCAAAATTTATAGAAATGTGTTCTGTCAAAATATTTTATTTTATTGTATTCACCTGCTTCTTGCAATGACGTGGGATGGTAAGATGCCCACATGATGAGAGGAAGTGAGCTGAACGACACAGGCATTGTGACGTAGCATTAGTCTATTAATGACCTCTTTAAAAAAATTTTTTTAATGTTTTATTTATTTTTGATACAGAGAGGGACAGAGCATGAGAGGGGGAGGGGCAGAGAGAGAAGGAGACATAGAATCGAAAGCAGGCTCCAGGCTCTGAGCTAGCTGTCAGCACAGAGCCTGACGTGGGGCTCGGACCCACAAACGTGAGATCTGACCTGAGTCGAAGTCGGAGGCTTAGCTGACTGAGCCACCCAGGCGCCCCTATTAATGACCTTCTGACGGTACATCAGGAGAATCATCTGGCTCCTAGACCAAGGGTGACTGCAAGTAACTGAAACTGTGGAAAGCATAACTGCATGTCTAGGGGGACTACTGTATGCGTTTACGGCTGTCTTCCTGACTTCAGTCAGAAATAGGTTTCTTTGAGAGCAATAAACATGGCATGCAATTTTGAATCCTCCCAGAGTACCCAGGCTGGTACATATTTAACATATATTAAGCACTCAAAACACTCCACACTCAGCACACTTAAGTGTTTGAAATAAGAAATATCCCCTGTGGCAGTTTTTCCTTCTAGGCCATACCTACGTATGTCTTTAAATCTTTTCAGCAACAATAATAAAATGTAGAAAACTATCATGAAAGAGTTTAAGGTTAAGTTCAGATGTTATAATCACGTGAGAAGAAGAAATGATGAGCCTACCCACATTTTTTTTGGTCTCCATTCATATTAGAATTTATGTCACTTGTTACTGCTGCTGAAAACTTGTTGGATAAGTTCACAAGAGTAAATCCATTTTCACATGGGTCATATATTACTCCAACCATGACATACAGCATCATTTACTCAACCAATCTCAAATCATTAAGACACATAGGTCCTTTTTTTTTTTTTTTTGCAATAACAACTTTGCAATGAAGACCTTCAGGCACCTAACTTTCTTTTGTTCTACTCTACTTCCTTAGGATAAATGCCTAGAAATGAGATATATTGAGCCAAAGATTATAAACAGCTCTTATATATTGCTGATCCACTTTAACCATAAGCCTTTTGGAAAATAATATGGCAATATTAATCTTTATAATTATCATTAAAAGCCATAAAATCAAGATTTCACACAATAAATTGTCACAATTTGGGGAACTGGGTTACTCAAAGACAAAATGTTCAGGCTGTCACAACCTAAACATAGGTTAAAGACAAAAACACTCAGGGGCAGATTCTGGAGCCTTTTTCAATGCTGTGTCTCCCTCTCCCTGCACCCGACCCCCCCCCCCACACTTACATTGTTTGTCTCTCTCTCAAAAATACATAAACATTGTACACTGGCTGAAACACTGCCTAACTGTGGCGCTACTGTGGCGAGACAGGTTGGCTTAAGCGCAAAGTCGAGTGAGAGGTGAAGCCTCTGTGAGCCGGGTAGCGTGGATAATGAAGATTTTTGGCTTCCGGGCTAAGAAGGGCCTGCCGCCCTGTGATTCCGCCTGTAGCTCCCGGAAGAATGGCACGGGCATACGGAGAGAGAGTAACAGAAACCACCACTCCCAGGGCGGCTACCAAGTCTGGAAGGAAGACCTTGGGGAGATTCATAAGGCCGCCAACGAGGGCAACGTTGACGCAGTATGAAACGTTCTCTGTTTTGGAATAAACGGAGTAAACAACAGAGACGGACAGCGCAAGTAATAGGGACTTGGAGGCTGGCCGGGAGGAGGCGCGACGGACCTGGGAGAAAGGTGCACCTGTCCTGGCTTTTCCTGTGGTGCTGAGTAATTTGAAATTGTGCAAAGCACTTCTTCGGATATCTACAGGAGACCAATGGACATAGGAAAATATAGTGTCCCTGGTAAAAAAGAAATTTAAGTGAAAAAGGGAATGAAATTGTCCATCTAGTTTGCCATCTACAATCTTTGTGAAAATAAGGAGTGATGGTACGTAAACTGCCACTTAAAGTTTAAGTTGTTCTTGACTCTCCAAAAGACAGCTGGGTGTCAGAACACATTTAAAAGATATATATTCCTTTTACCCATCAATTTTATTTATACTGAAATATCTTTAGGAAATAACTAGTGATAAATAACATACAATTTGCTTTTTCAGCACTATTAAATAGCAGTGTATGAAGAACTCCTCTAGTGGCTTAAGTAAATGGCAGTGTATCCTTAAGATGGAATAATGTGATCACTGAAGGTGGCCTAGATAAAAGAGAAACACAGAGATGCAGAGGTGTGCTTTAGTTGATCATAAGTGAGGGGAAAAATCAGTTTGATTGTATGTATACCCAAGCAGACTATGGTTTTATGTAAGCCTAAAAAATGTAAAACTGCACATGATTAAATTAATTGTTTCTGAGCATTTGTGTTTAAGTCCATTTTTTTTAAAAATTCTGTGATTTCTACAGGAAAAGGTGAATAAAAGTCCTATTAAAAGTATATTATCAATATGAAAGGTTTATCATCATTGAAGCAATCCTGGAGAAAAGCTAGAATATGAGTCTTCTACACATAAAAATAATTTCTCATTTTCTGTTAACAATATTTTTTGGATGTAAATTAAGAAAAATAAATTAATTACAAATTTATTTGAAGATTATTATGACAGCTCTCCACCTCTTCAGAAGGGAGTATTTTTATTTGTACTTGTAGATTTTATTATGTGTATATTAACGATATACACAGATTTTCTATTATATGTAGCTTTATTGCATATAATAGGGAAATGATTTATATAAATCATGAAAATAAAACATTGGTTGTGTCCTTATGAAAAAAATAGCAAATATAAATGAAAAAAAAAACATAAACATTAAAAAAAAGTTTTTAGGGGAGCCTGGATGGTTCAGTTGGTTAAGTGTCCGGCTTCGGCTCAGGTCACGGTCTCACGGTTCACGGGTTCGAGCCCCATGTCAGGCTCTGTGCAGACAGCTAGCTCGGAGCCTGGAGCCTGGAGCCTGTCTTCAGATTCTGTGTCTCCCTCTCTCTCTGACCCTCCCCTGTTTGCACGGTCTCTGTCTCTCAAAAATAAATAAAAACCATAAAAAAAATTTTTTTTTTTTTTTAATTTTAAAAACAGGGGGCGCCTGAGTGACTCAGTCAGTTACGCATCTTGACCGGCTCAGGTCATGATCTCACGGTCAGGTCATGATCTCACGGTCGGGGAGTTCAGGCCCTGTGTGGGCTCTGTGCTGACAGCTCAAGGCTTAGAGACTACTTCAATTCTGTGTCTCCTTCTCTCTGCCCCTCCCCCACTCTCATTGTCGCACGCACTCTCTCACAAAAATAAACATTTAAAAAAATTTTTTAAAGACAAAAACACTCCAATTCTTCTTGTTAATGCTTTAGCAATGTCCAAATTTATATAAAAAATGACAGTTCTGACAGGAAATTTTGGAATAAATCATTACATGCAATAGGACAAATAAACAACTTTAATCAGAATTTAACCTTCTTTATATTAGCATTAAAGTAATTTATAAGCAACATCCAAACTGACAAAGGACAGTCTAGGATAGTTTTTTCCACCCACTTAAGAATTGAGATTCAGTTTACCAGGTATATGCATTAGTCATTCTAATTCTTTTGAAGAAAAACAGGCAAAAAGAAAAAAGGCAAAAAAGGACATGATGTAGAAGATGAATCAAATTTCTATTTTTAAACTTACTTTTTTCATGAGATGTCTCACTGATGTGTTCTGTAAGATACTCCAGCAACCCATCAAAGATTTCTAGCAGATTCCTAATAGATTCTTTATCTCCTTTCACTATATTTTCTCCTAAACACAGAATAAAAAGCTATTAAAAATATTAACCAAGAAACTGAAAGCCTCACAATTTCAAAATGGATACACCACTGTGTATCTATTGTTCAGATAAAAGAATTATAAACTAACTTAGGAAAATGAATAATATAATATTAAAAACATAAAGGTCCTGATATCTGATTATATTCAAAGAAACAAAGGGAGCAGTCTTGAATATAATGTTTGATAATCAGCATATTTTTTCCTTTACCAAGAAACAAAATAAGTAGACTTAACAAAACATCCTCTAGTAACACTTATACCAAAATATAAAGCATCTAAGCAGAACTTTATTAGGCTGGTGAAAAAAACAGCAGGAGGCAACACGGTTTCAGATTGTGGGATCCTACTTCTAGCTGGTGGTTTGTTCTGAAGATAACAGCAGTAGAGTAATATAAAAACAAAAAATTGTTGGGATACTTTCATCAGGAATTCTTCATTTTTTCTATTTGTTAACTCCGATTCATTTTGTATAGATCATGCCATTTTTTAAATTTAAAAATTGTCTCTGTGGGATGTCTGGGTGGCTCAGTTAGTTAAGTTTCTGACTCTTGACTTCGGCTCAGGTCATGACCCCAGGGTTGTGGGATCAAGCCCCGTGTCAGGCTCTGTACTGGGCATGCAACCTGCTTGAGATTCTCGCTCCCCTTTCTTCTGCCCCTCCCCTGCTCTCTCTCTCTCTCAAAAAATAATAATAGTAATAATAATTTTAAAAACCTGTCCATTCATACAAACTTCCAATTTATGTAACTTTGTATATAGTTTGTATAACTCCCAGTAATAAAATAAATAAGTCACAGAGATGAAAACTACAGCATAGGGAATAACACCAGTAACACTGTAATAGCGTTGTATGGTGGCAGTTGCTAACTATACTTACAGTGAGCACTGCTGTAATATATAGAACTGTCCAATCACTGTGTTGTACACCTGAAACTAATATAATTTTGTATGTCAACTACACTTTAATAATAAGTTTTTTAAAAACAATGGCTATGCATGTGACACCCTTTTTAATCTCACCTCAGCCCCAACTTCTCTAGCCTCATCACCCACTACATTCACTTTACACCCAGAAGTTAATCTTCAAACAATTCCTAGCACAATACTTGCCCCATAATAAACTTTTAATAAATGGTAAATTGAGATGTTGACAAGAAATGACAAAAACATGGAAACTTAGCATGCTTAATGGACTCTAATCAACATCAGGTTGTTACAAGAATGTAACTCTTGAGACAGCCGGTCCTTTGGGAGGTCATGCCTGCATTCTTCAAGTTCAAACCAGTAAGGGAAAAGCAGAATGGAAATTTGATATTTGAGAGAATCTAGCCATTCATAACTTAATTCATGATGCAAAACAAACCTAAACCAGAAATGTGATGTTTTACAAAATTACCAGTATTTGACAACTTTCTTTGGCTTAAAGCAAACAGAAATCTGGCTTTTTTTCTGGCTTAATGAGATACACAAGTATACCCCAAGGGATACTCAGAACCTCTCGGTTGCCAGGATGGGGAGCATCCTCTGCCAACCCAGCAACTAAGACCAAAATGCAGTGCTTCGTGGTACAGAAAAAGTACTTTAAACAGAGCAAGAACACAAGGAGTAAAGAGCTGCTTTGCGGTATACTGGAGGAGGTAAGCAGTTCTGCAACTTTTCATGGGGTGGATGAGAGTTGTTAGGAACAGCTCTGCATTAAAAAGTTACATAAGCAGGTACAACTATGCTATGGGAGGTTTAAAAAGCACAAGTACCAGAAATTAGCCTATTCAAGAACTGCAACCCTGGTTATCCCTCAAAATGAATTATTTCCAAACTAATTTACCACATTCACTCACCTGGAACTGCACTCAAAAACTTAAGACAGAGTATTTTTGCAAAATTTGTTGTCAATATCACATTGAGAGATTTAAGTGACCAATCCTGATTGACATTTATCTCCCTTAACTGTCAAAGAACAAACCAATAGTGTAAGCCTTCTCTTAGTGATTCAAATGTAGTTTCAAAACCACAGATTCCCTCTCTTTCTTAGCTTGAAATAATTTACTGGAAAAATCCTCATTTTTTATCTAGAATACAGGATTTATAAATATATTTGGTATATTTGGCTTTAGAATACAAGCATGATACATTTTATTTTGGAAAAAGATTCAAAAACAATTTAGTTTTATTTTGGATAGAAAAAAATATTCTTGGGGTTTAAAATTCAGGGGTGCCTGGGTGGCTCAGTTGGTTGTGCATCCTACTCTTGATTTCAGCTCAGGTCATGATCTCACGGTTTCTGGGATCGAGCACTGCGTCAGGCTCTACATCGACAATGCCTCCTCGGGATTCTCAAACTCTCTGCTTGTCCCCCATTCTCTCTCTCTCTCTCTCTCTCTTTCTCTCTCACACACACACTCTCTCTCTCTCTCTCTGTCTTAAAATAAACTCTAAAAAATAAAATTCAAGAAGAGCAAAAGTTATATAATGAAACCTCATCCCACCCTCATGTTGCAGCCCTGAAGTTCCTCTTATTGGTGGCAACTGGCATTACAGGTTTCTTGCACATGCTTTCAAAGAGTCCTTCTGCAAGCAATCAACTGCATATTTCCTCTCCTTACCCTTGTTTTTACAAGCAGCACCCTACTCTGCACATTATCATAAGTGCATATTTTTCTGACATGATATATGATGGAGACTGTCCCACTAATATGCAGCATGGTATATAATGAGCATCATCAATCATCTTCTATACTAGCAGAGAAATTCCCTGCATGGAGCTATCATAACTTATTTAATCTGTCCCTGTTTAATGGGCATTTAGATGTTGCTAATTTTTAGCTACTACAAACAAGTAGCATGTTAGCTTTAAAATAACAAAACAACAACAAACATACCTCAAACTACCAGCCAGAATACTTACATCTCAGACTCAGGTTCATCACAAACCCAACGTCTGACTTTCTTAAAAAAGCTCTCAAGGACGGCTCCCTTAACTCTACCCATCTATTTGTCTTGGCTCAATCTTGCCGTTTGGTCTATTTCATAAGCTTACTCATTTGGTTAACTAAAGAATGTCTAGGATTCTACCCAACAAATTATTTTAGTCAAATGCAAAATCATCTGATGGTTAAGTATATACCAACCTGTGATGTGAGACAAGCTGACTTGCAGGTAATCCAAGGCCAGCGAATCAATTACTGCTTGTACATTGTGAGCTTCATCCTCTTGACTCCTGGGAATAGCTATGAGGTCTGTGGGAAAAAAGCTACATAATTTTTCATCTGATGGTCCAAGTTTTCATCTGTTTCTGAGCAGGCTGAGTCAGGCTAAGTGCTACAAAAATAAGCTCTATTTACTATAAAATAGTAACAGGCTATAAAATACAGATAAAGCAAACAGAGCCTGAATTCCACACAACACCTTTATTGGTAGGATAGTCAATCAACATATATATGAATATACTCCATAATAAGCACCATGCTACAAAAAGAGGTCCCTAAATTCAAGAAGTTGCTAATACTCTGAGGGAAACAAAAATAAAGCTAGACTTTAACCCAAAACCATGGGCTGCTTTCCATGAGAGAAAAAAAACCAACAACAACAGGTATAAAAGGAGAGTTCTCATAAGTCTTGTGAAGGTACCCTAGTAGGAATTAATGGCATAACAATTTAAAAGGTCAGTATAGGGGCTCCTGGGTGGCTCAGTCGGTTAAGTATCCGACTTTGGCTCAGGTCATAATCTCACAGTTTGTGGGTTCAAGTCTCGTATCGGGCTCTGTGCTGACAGCTCAGAGCCTGGAGCCTGCTTCAGATTCTGTGTCTCCCTCTTTCTCTGCCCCTCCCCTACTCATGCTCTGTTTCTTGGTCTCAATAATAAATATTTAAAGAAATTAAAAAAAAAAAAAGGGTCCGTATATAACGGCACCCAGGTGGCTTAGTTAGTTAAGTGTCTGACTCCTAATTCTGGCTCAGATCATGATCTCAGGGACCCTGAGATGGCATGGAGCCTGTTTGGGATTCCCTCTCCCTCTTTCGCTCTCTGCCCCTCCCCCACTCATGCATGCACACTCTCTGTCTCAAAACAAATAAAGAGAGACACCTGGGTGGCTAAGGTGATTAAGTGTTCAACTCTTAATTTTGGTTCAGGTCATGATCTTATCCTTCCTGGGATTGAGCCCTGAATCTTTGGATTCTCTCTTTTCCTCTCTCTGCCCCTCCCCAGTACATATGTGCACTCTCTTTCAAAATAAAGAAATAAACTTGCACCAAAAACTGTAAAATACCTAAGAATAATTCTAACCAAAGAGGTGAAAAACCTATACGCTAAAAACTATAGAAAGCTTATGAAAGAAATTGAAGACACAACAAAATGGAAAAATATTCCATGCTCCTGGATAAGAAGAATATTGTTAAAATGTCGATACCCAAAGCAATCTACATACTCAATGCAATGCCTACCAAAATAACACTAGCATTTCTTCACAGAACTACGACAATCTTAAAATGTGTATGGAACCAGAAAAGACCCCGAATAGCCAAAGCAGTCTTGAAAAAGAAAACCAAAGCTGGAGGCATCACAATCCCAGACTTCAAGCTGTATTACAAAGCTGTAATCATCAAGACAATATGGTACTGGCACAAAAAGACACTCAGATCAATGGAACAGAATAGAGAACCCAGAAATGGACCCTCAAACATGGCCAACTAATCTTGGACAAGGAAGAATATCCAATAGAATAAGAACAGTCTCTTTAACAAATGGTGCTGGGAAAACTGGACCACTTTGTTACGCCATACACACAAATAAACTCAAAATGGATGAAATTAAATGTAAGACAGGAAGCCATCAAAATCCATGAAGAGAAAGCAGGCAAAAACTTCTTTGACCTTGGCCACAGCAACTTCTTACTCAACGCGTCTCCAGAGGCAAGGGAAACAAAAGCAAAAATGAACTACTGGGACCTCATCAAAATAAAAAGCTTCTTTCTGCACATCGAAGGAAACAAATCAGCCAAACTTAAAGGCAACCAATAGAATGGGAGAAGATATTTGCAAATGACATTATCAGATAAAGGGTTAGTATCCAAAATCTATAAAGAACTTCTCACACTCAACACCCAAAAACCAAATAATCCAGTGAAGAAATGGGCAAAAGACATGAATAGACACTTCTCCAAAGACATCCGGATGGCAAACAGACACATGAAAAAATGTTCACCACCACTCATCATCAGGGAAATACAAATCAAACCATAATGAGTTATCACCTCACACCTGTCAGAGTGGCTAACACTGACAACTCAGGCAACCACAGATGTTGACAAGGATGCAGAGAAAGAGGATCTCCTTTGCACTGCAGGTGGGAATGCAAACTGGTGCGGCCACTCTGGAACACAGTATGGAGGCTCCTAAAAATTAAAAATAGAACTACTCTATGACTGAGCAATTGCACTACTAGGTGTTTCTCTAAGGGATACAGACGTGCTATTTTGAAGGGGCACATGCACCCCAATGTTTATAGCAGCGCTTATTGACAATAACCAAAGTATGGAAAGAGCTCAAATGTCCACCAATGGATGAATGGATAAAGAAGATGTAGCATGCATACACACACACACCACACACACACGATGGAGTATTACTCAGCAATCAAAAAGAATGAAATCTTGTCATTTGCAACTACATGAATGGAAATGGAGAGTATTATGCTAAACGAAACTAGTCAGAGAAAGACAAATATCATATGACTTCACTCATATGAGGACTTTAAGATACAAAACAAAAAAAACAAAACAAAACAAAAGATACAAAACAGATGAACATAAGGGGAGGGAAGCAAAAACAATATAAAAACAGGAAGGGGGGACAAAACATAAGAGACTCTTAAATACAGAGAACAAACAAGAAGGTTGCTGGAGGAATTGTGAGGGGGATGGGCTAAATGGGTAAGGGGCATTAAGGAAACTACTGCTGAAATCATTGTTACACTATATGCTAATTAACTTGGATGTAAGTTAAAAAATAAAATAAATAAAATAAAACTTACTTAGAAATGCAAATAAACTTTGAGAAAAGTAAAGGTCAGTATAGATCAGAGTGAGTAAAGATTTTAACATTGACTTATATTTGGAGTTTCTCCTTGGGCACTAAGGAAGATGAATATTTTGGGGAAGGAAGAAAAAAATATTTTAGTTTTTAAGTTTATTTTGAGAGAGAGAAAGAGAGAGGGAGCGAGCAGGGAGGAGACAGAGAGAGAGGGGCAGAGAGAGAATCTTAAGAAGGCTCCGCTCTGTCAGCACAGAGCCTGATGTGGGGCTCGAACTCACAAATCCTGAGATCTTGACTGGAGCCAAAAGCAAGAGTCAGAGGCACAACCGACTAAGCAACACAGGTGCCCTGAAAAAAGTATTTTAAAAGACTGGTCTAAGAACTATAGGCCTCTGTGCTCAAAAGAAGGTTAAGACTAGCATCAAAGATACCAGCTAGAGGCCATCCGAGTTATTCCAAGTGCTGAGGGCACTAACTCATGGTAACACTGGGAAAGGAAGAGACTCACAGACCTTTAATACTAAAGGTTATAAACTACAGAAGCAGACACAGTAGAGAGCTATGGATAAGGACTCTGAGATACTTAACCGGGGATGCGGTACAAACATCAGTTCATATCCGTAACACTGGCTAAGTAACAGGGCCCAACAAGTTTCCAAGTTCTACTCAATTTTAGAACTTTTGAAGGTATATATACAGAAAAGGTGTGACTTTCACACCTAAGGCATGATTTACATAATAATGACCATGATCACTCAAACTGATTTGAACAAGGCTGTTGCTACTTAGGGGTCTTTATTATGGTAATGAATGCAATACTTACAAAGAAATAAAATGTAAACAAAAAGAAAATGCAAGATTTTATAAATGCCATAGAATCTAACTGAAGGCACTCAAAACTCCTGGCCTAGGATATAGTCACTATTACTCCCACTTTTTAGGACCCTTACCTGGTACCTTTTCTCCCAAAATGGATTGATAAAGAGCAATAAAAACATTAGCGTCACAATCTTCCAGTTCTCGGATCCTCAGGTGTATGTGACATTTCAAAAGAAGGTTATTGGCAACGGTTATCCACTCTGTTAGGAGAGGAAAAAGATCAGCCTTAAATAGCAAAAGTCAATCCCCACAAAGAGAGACATCAAATAAAATAGAAGATATGAAATTTGATTGTTATAGAAGTTCAAAGGCCCTCCAAGGCAGGATTTTTGAAAATACATACATATTTAATTTCTTGGGATGACTTCCAGAGTGCTAGAATTTCAATGTAGTCAAAACTATGATGCGAATCCAATTTCTACTACTGTAAACTAAAATCCTAAGTTATTTATCCTTTTCTTATTTTACAAGCCACAGAAAGCTGTTTTTATTTAAAACATACTTATAAGTAAACGGAATATGTCATAAACAAGACACTTTGTTAATGATATTCTGAGGCTACCAAAAACTAATTAATGAGTGCTGCTTCAAATTCCCAATAGCGTTTAGTCATGTTTTTACCCAATTATCCTGCGCAAGTCAGAATTTCTCTGGTGCCCAAATAGGCTGATAAACGTAGGCTGTTAACAATGAATTAATGACACTAACACTACGACATTTATTAGCTTTTATTTAATGAATAAGAAAGAAAACATAGGAAATACATTGAAATGTCCCTGAATTCAGAGCTAGCACATTGCCAACACTGCTGAAGTTTCCTGTGTGCCACCGCAACCCACCCCCCCCACATCGTAGGAATTACAGAAAGGTTTTTTCCGAGGGTTTCCCGAACAATTTAGAAAGCTTGAGATATTGGCTCCCTGATAGAATTAGTAACTAAGCAGAAAGTTCTTGTTACTCTGTATCTGACATGCTCAGCAGGTTCTAGAAACGTGCCTGTGTGTTCAAGGCACATTATGTCCCTCGTCCTAGAAACAAATTGAGAGCGAGCGTCTTCCAAGCGTCACGTTAGCTCCCTCTCCCCGCGCCCAGTTCTCGCAGCTGCCCAAACTCCTAGGGGTTTGAAGTTTGAACGCGGTCGGGAGGATAAGGATGAAGGCGTCCCAGGTAACCCAATCAACTCGCTTTTTAAAAGCGGTTGCTAGACAAAGCTGTAACTTCAGAGGGCACCGAAGAGAAAAATCCACCATTCTACTTTAGCAAGGGCCTCAACATCTTAAGAGTGCCGTTCCCCAAAAGTTCAGTGCACATGCAGGTACGGCCTCAGTCCCCCCAATTCAAGCAGCAGAGAGCACGCTGACAGTGGCTGGATTCCCGAGAATACAAGTGCCAGGAGGACACTCTGCTTTCTGACCGCCCTTTTTGCAGCTAGGTTGCAGGCGTGCTGCGGCCCTCGCCACAGGGTCCTTCTCTTCACACCCCCAAATCGCGCTCCATGGCCACTAAGCGGACCGAAAGTGGGGCTAAGAGACCCACAGAACCCGCCGACCACGACGGGGTGTCTGTGACGAGCCCCATCGGCAGGCCAGACCAGTGGGTCCAGCCGGAGGACGCAAGAGAAAAGGAGTAGGGGCGTTCGGGGACTTAAACGGTTTCAGTCCACACACACCGGGGCTCCGGGCCGAGACTCACCAGCCTCTGACCCGGCCATGTCACGGAGGTAGGTCGCCACCAGATTCCCAACTGGGTGCGCGGTGGACGGCGTCCTGGAAGGGCCGAACAGCGCAGACGCAGCCCCGTGGTGGGGGGGGGGGATGAAACGAAAGGGCTGGGGGTGAAAGGGGGGTGGGACGTTAAAACGGCTTCTCGATGCTGATTGGTCACCAGAGAAAGACTTCCTTTCGCAGCGCGCTCCGAGGCGGCGGTTTGTGGGATCTAGATACCATTCTCCGCGGGCAAGATCCCGCTGAGAGATTCTCAGGTGGGTGGGTTTAACAGGCCGGGTCACCCAGCGGCCCAGGCCTGTCTCCCGGGGGCATTAGTACGGAACTTCCGGTGAGCTATTTCATTTCGTATTCCTCCGCCGACGCCAACTGGGGAAGTAGTGCGGCCCTTTTATCCGATGGGCGGGAGCGGCCACGTGACAACATCTGGCTCCGCCTTCCCTCTCATTTGGTTAGGGGCGTGAGGGCTCTTTGGAGACGTAAACATCTCCAAGTGGGCTGAGTGGGTTGGCTTGTGCTGGCCATTTTGTTGGGTAAGCTGAACCTGGAAAAGGGCGGGGTGGCTTCCTTGAGGTGTTGAAAGACGAGAAAAAGGTAAAGAAGAGAGTGTAGGCTGAAGCGTCTCAGTGTGGGGGGGGGGGGGCCAGCCCAGAAAGGGGCCCGAAACCGGAGATTCCGAGAAAGGGGCAGCGGGGGGTGGGGCGAGAACATGGCGGATCGCGGAACGCCGGCGGGCGTTGCGGCCTCTGCGCAGGGGCGGGGTGATTAGGTCATAGAGCGGCTCCCAGCATTCTCTGCGGCGGAGGAGGCGGTCCAAGCTATAAAACCGGCTGCCGGGACGGGGCCGGCACCTCATTCATTTCCACCGGTCTCTCGTAGAGCAGCTCCGGCTTCTGTCATCGCCGCTCCTCCGCCGCTGCCGCCCCCGCAAGGCTTTGCTATCGACAAAGCCATCTGCCGCGACTCGTCGCACCCGATTCTCTCCACTTCGTTCCCCGCCAACCGCAACCATTGACGCCATGTCGGGTTATTCGAGTGACCGAGACCGCGGCCGGGATCGAGGGTGAGTGTGGGAATGGACTTGTCAGGCCCGACGGTGGGGGATGGGAAGCCGATGAAGGTGGCAGGCGGGGGCGACGGGAACTTGGCTTCCTCAGCCTATTCTTAAGCTTTTCCAACCGAAGGTTTGCGCCATCTTGATACTTGTCAAAAACGGATTGAAAGATGTTTTTTCTGTTAACGGTCCATAAACTCGCTTTTGGTTGGGGGGTGGGGGGGGCGTCCAGGTTTCCCCGGCGATTGAGCAGCCGTTGGGAGAATTCGGGGGAGCGTATTTCGAGGGGAGGAAAGCGTGACGCTTCCAGGAGAATGAAGGCGTCGCTGTTAGGTGCAACCCTTCGAGAGGTGGTTTAGGGGCCCTGGGAATTCTATGGGAGCCGAGGGGCTCGCCTCCGAGCCCATTGATGTGACAGGGGCAGGAGGGTGGCCGGCGCCGCGGGAATCGGCCATGTGGTTGGGTCGCGGGTACAAAATGCCGGCGTCGGACATGGCGGCGGCGCCTTTGTTACCCCGCCCGGCGGAGGAGCTCAAAATGGCAGCGTCGAGAAAATGTGGCGCAGAGAGAAATGCGAGACAAAGGGGGAAGCGCCGCCCCAGCGGGAACGCCGCCCGGTCCAGGACTCCTCCCCCGGTAGTTGCCAGCCCCTCCTCCTCTTTTTCTTTGCGTTATATAATTTTGCTATCGGAATCGGGAGCCCTCCCGCGGGATACCACCAATTCGATTGGCTTGCGTAAGTGGCCCGGAGACCACCGTCCTTCTTCTGTTCTCATTGCTGGTGTTGTACCGTTATTCCTTAAAATCAAAGCTGCTTTGCTTGAAAACAGCTGATAAATAACATCGCTCTTAAGCTCCTCCCGTGTATTGTCTCTTTCCCAGACATTTAAATCCTAAGCTCACGGGAAAGGCCAGTAACCATAAGCTGTTGTCTATCCTTGTAATCTGAACTTCGGGTGTTTGGGCAGACAGTTTCCGACCTGCCACCTCCCGGGCTGTTGACTTGGCCTCGGTAGTGTGTACTTGGGACAACGGGAAGTGAGAGAGATGGTGCTAATTGTGGCTTTTGGGAGTATGACCATAATCAAGGGCAGTGCTAAGTCTTAAAACCGTAAAAATATTTGCCTTTAGCGTGTGCTAAGATGAGAAGTCTGTATGTAAATCACTATGTAGACGTTTGAAAATGTGAGAAAATTTCTTTTTCTTGCAGGTTTGGTGCACCTCGATTTGGGGGAAGTAGGGCAGGGCCCCTATCTGGAAAGAAGTTTGGAAACCCTGGGGAAAAACTCGTCAAAAAGAAGTGGAATCTTGATGAGCTGCCCAAATTTGAGAAGAATTTTTATCAAGAGCACCCTGATTTGGCTAGGCGCACAGCAGTGAGTAATTTCATATGGTTTCCTTAGGCTGTGTAATTCAGTAATGATTTAAATCAGAATCTGAATAGAGAGGTCTTAGAAATGACCAAATTAAGGGAAATTCACTTTTCTGGTAGTTAAGAAAGAGGTGGTACTTTTTAAAAAGGCTTTGAATTTTTCTGCTTAGAATGGTTGAGTATAACCACAATAGGTGAATTTTGTGTTACGTAGAGTTTCTATATGTGGATACAGGTTTCAAATCGTCCTATTATGGTTTGTTAATCATTTAAGAAGTTAGGGACTTGTTGACTTGCTTATTAGTGAAGGTTGTCATGGCACTTAGTAGATCATTAAAATTTGTTTTATAGCAAGAGGTGGAGACATACAGAAGGAGTAAGGAAATTACGGTTAGAGGTCACAACTGCCCAAAGCCAGTTCTGAATTTTTATGAAGCAAACTTCCCTGGTAAGTGCTAGTTTTGAGGTCCCCCCCACTTTATTTATTCCCTTTTTTTCTGGCTTCTCTAATTTTTACTGAATTATTGTTGCTAATTATAGCTAATGTAATGGATGTCATCGCAAGACAGAATTTTACTGAACCCACTGCTATTCAAGCTCAGGGATGGCCCGTTGCTCTAAGTGGATTGGATATGGTTGGAGTAGCACAGACTGGATCTGGGAAAACATTATCTGTAAGTTTTGGATAACCTCTTGTGTTTTTACTCGATTATAATGCGCTAGAGAAAATGAGTTGGGAATATAAAGGAATTAGAAGCATTAACTTAATTCCTGTTTGCCTCCTCTCCTTCCCCCCCAATAGTATTTGCTGCCTGCTATCGTCCACATCAATCATCAGCCATTCCTAGAGAGAGGTGATGGGCCTATTGTAAGTATACATAGTTTCATTAGTTTTTGCCTAGGAGTATAATGCAGAAATTTGTAGCAAATATTTTTATGTAGCAAAAAACTCAGGGATTTACATGAAGATGTTAGTTGTCTTATTTAACTTGAGGGGAGACAAAGCTGCCTTTACAGCACATATCCATTACCTGCAAGCCTAATGCCAGTAAGTTTAAAACTAGGATCTCAGATTGTGTTAAAATCTGCTGTGCTCTGTGTTTCTCTTAGTGCTTGGTGCTGGCACCAACTCGGGAACTGGCCCAACAAGTACAGCAAGTAGCTGCTGAATACTGTAGAGCATGTCGCTTGAAGTCCACTTGTATCTATGGCGGTGCTCCCAAGGGACCACAAATTCGTGATTTGGAGAGAGGCATGTAACAAAAACTTTATTTGTCATTGTTGGGTCTAGAGCTTCTATACTACATGTTGTAGTTACTCATGTGTTTAATTGAAGGTGTGGAAATCTGTATCGCAACACCTGGAAGACTGATTGACTTTTTGGAGTGCGGGAAAACCAATCTGAGAAGAACCACCTACCTTGTCCTTGATGAAGCAGATAGAATGCTTGATATGGGCTTTGAACCCCAAATAAGGAAGATTGTGGATCAGATAAGAGTAAGTTAGCCTTTAAAGATGTTTCCTTTTCAAACTTGGATCAAAATTTATTCTTAGAGTACAATGCTTTTTTTTTTTTTTAATTCAAAATTCTTTAGCCTGATAGGCAAACTCTAATGTGGAGTGCAACTTGGCCAAAAGAAGTAAGACAGCTTGCTGAAGATTTCCTAAAAGACTACATTCATATAAACATTGGAGCACTAGAACTGAGTGCAAACCACAATATTCTTCAGATTGTGGATGTGTGTCATGATGTAGAAAAGGATGAAAAGTAAGTTTTCTATAGCAGTATTCTAAAAACGTTGCTGTACAAATTCAGGAGTTAACCATTTCCTAGGTTATCTTAAAAGTGACTTTCAGTTGGATGGCATGTGGATGTGTTCATTTAAAATTAGTCTGTCAATCCTTGTGAAAAATATTTTCCTTCATTCACATAGTTATCACTATATAGCAAAGAAGGAATAAGAATTCTTGCTTTGTGGTTTAAGGCCCAAGGATAGAATGGCTTGATAAACATTCAGGCAGGCGTTTTTATTTGTGTAGCTATGTAAATTGAAGTTAGTGATTTACTGACCATAAATATGCGCCCATAACCATGGACTTCCTTTATTAAAACGTGCAATTTGTTTTTCCAAGACTTATTCGTCTAATGGAAGAGATCATGAGTGAGAAGGAGAATAAAACCATTGTTTTTGTCGAAACCAAAAGAAGATGTGATGAGCTTACTAGAAAAATGAGGAGAGACGGGTATGTGGGCTTTTTTCATTGAACAGGTGTATGAGAGCTGAGTTTATAGAGGGAGAGGCTAACAGATTTGAGAGTCGTGGATGCCAGTTATATCTGTTGTAAATAAAACCATGTAAATCAGGTAAAATTAAAGGAAATTTGTAGCTAGATACTTAAGCAGTACTCTAAAATTTATCAGGTTTTACATGTGAACCTACTGATAGTTTTTCTTTGATTTAGGTGGCCTGCCATGGGTATCCATGGTGACAAGAGTCAACAGGAACGTGACTGGGTTCTAAATGGTAAGTCAAATGAAAAGAGTGTTTATTTCTCAAAACCTGTAATTCTCAGATTATTGATGATAGTTTCTCTTTCACAGAATTCAAACATGGAAAAGCTCCTATTCTGATTGCTACAGATGTGGCCTCCAGAGGGCTAGGTTAGTAAAAACTCGAATTCATGGCTTAGTTTCCCAGAAGATCTCCATATAATTTTTAAAGAAAGTTTATTGCTTTCTTTAACCTCTGCATTTTTTCTAAGTTTTTTTCATATAAAGGTGCAGTCTTTGTGGCAAGGCCTAGGCATGACAATCGGAGGACTCGAGGGGGATGGAGGACTAGTGATCGGCTGGCTGCTTCCAGTCGATTAGAGAGGTGAAAAGCTGAAAGTGTGCCAGTAATCTTCAAAAGGCAGAACATACCACCTCTGCCCCGTAAACTGTTCTCTCCGGGGGGAAAAAATGGAAGTTATCCTCACAGTTCACTGCCGTGGTACTTCTTCTGTCCCATGCTTTGCATGACTGCCATGGTACAGCATTGTTTCAAACTGTTGACTGTGATCTGTGGGTCTTTGAGTTTCAGTGAGTTTGCTGAAATGTTGAAGAACTATTACCAAACTTCAAAGTTCAATGAAATTTTTGTTCAAGTTTGAAATGGAGAGAGCAGCTTTAAAAGGTACTAAGCCTTTTACAAATTGGTGAGTACTGGCACATGAGATCTAGAGCAGGAGCAACTTCTCACACTTAGTCAGTGGGAAAAGAAAGCAGTGCTTTGAAAGTTCCTCCCTCACCTACACAGTAGTCGTCATGTCGAGACCTGCCAGAGAGAGACACATTCTCAAGTGAATCCTGGCTTCTTGGAAGCGCTTGCCTAGACGAGACACAGTGCATAAAAACAACTTTTGGGGGACAGGTATGTTTTTCTTGCAGCTGCGGTTGTAAGGTCTTGGCAAGACAAGCAGTGTGGCCAGAATTTTGAACTTCTGATGAGTGTGTAATGCAAAGGACCGTGTACATTTTTGTTTAAAGGTCCTCAAAATGAGCACATGAAGAGGTTGCTGTGAACCTTTAAGTGGCCCTACTGCGCAGAAGCATTCAGATGTCACTTGATGATCTGTAAGGGGACTTTCTGGTTTGGGAATGTGTTAGAGAATACACGTCCTATTGACAGGCTCTCTCTCACTGGGTGGGTAATGAGACATCCAGGTAGATGGTGTGTGCTTTTTTTTTTTTTCCTCCAACTTCAATGGTATTCCTACAGGGAATGGATAACCATTTTAACTGTGTTTTTTGCAGCCAGTACCTTCTTGGGAATACAATTGTCTAACTTTTTATTTTTGGTCTGGCTGTTGTGGTGTGCAAAACTCCGTACATTGCTATTTTGCCACACTGCAACACCTTACAGATGTGGAAGATGTGAAATTTGTCATCAATTATGACTACCCTAACTCCTCAGAGGATTATATTCATCGAATTGGAAGAACTGCTCGCAGTACCAAAACAGGCACAGCATACACTTTCTTTACACCTAATAATATAAAGCAAGTGAGCGACCTTATCTCTGTGCTTCGTGAAGCTAATCAAGCAATTAATCCCAAGTTGCTTCAGTTGGTCGAAGACAGAGGTTCAGGTAAGACCAGCCTTCATTAAGAAATATTGGTGACTTGGGGTCACATGATCTACAAATCCATTTAAATGGGATTGGCGGGTGAGTAAAATCTTGAATATGAAACTGAGAAGCCCTTCACATGTAGAGTGAATAGAGCCACCTCATTTCTTTTGTGTTAGTAATGATTTGTGTCATGGAAATAATCAGCTTGCGATTTTTTTTTTCTTGACAGGTCGTTCCAGGGGTAGAGGAGGCATGAAGGATGACCGTCGGGACAGATACTCTGCGGGCAAAAGGGGTGGATTTAATACCTTTAGAGACAGGGAAAATTATGACAGAGGTTACTCTAGTCTGCTTAAGAGAGATTTTGGGGCAAAAACTCAGAATGGTGTTTACAGTGCTGCAAATTACACCAATGGGAGCTTTGGAAGTAATTTTGTGTCTGCTGGTATACAGACCAGTTTTAGGACTGGTAATCCAACAGGGACTTACCAGAACGGTTATGATAGCACTCAGCAATACGGAAGTAACGTTCCCAATATGCACAATGGTATGAACCAACAGGCATATGCATATCCTGCTACTGCAGCTGCACCTATGATTGGTTATCCAATGCCAACAGGATATTCTCAATAAGACTTTAGAAGTATATGTAAATGTCTGTTTTTCATAATTGCTCTTTATATTGTGTGTTATCAAACAAGATAGTTATTTAAGAAACATGGGAAATGCAGAAATGACTGCAGTGCAGCAGTAATTATGGTGCACTTTTTCGCTATTTAAGTTGGATATTTCTCTACATTCCTGAAACAATTTTTAGGTTTTTTTTGTACTAGAAAATGCAGGCAGTGTTTTCACAAAAGTAAATGTACAGTGATTTGAAATACAATAAATGAAGGCAACGCATGGCCTTCCAATAAAAAATATTTGAAGACTGAATTAAGTGGAAATTGTACTTTATTTTACATATCTAATGTCATGTAAAACTTAGATGGTCTTGTTTTTTTAACCATAACTAAATTGACTGCTCCTTTCTGATTTAAGTTTGGGAAGTGGGGAGATCAGATCAGAAGGCCCTCCTTAAAATAATCTATTTATATTGCAAGAATTGAAAAGTTTAAATTCATAATTCTAGGCAAAATTGCATAAAGGCTTTCTGTAAGTACCTCAGCAGGTGAGTCATTTAATAGCATGTTAGCAGATGGTAAATAGGGAGATTAAAATACTAAATAACCAACCGTGTAGCCCCCCTCCCAAAAGTGCTTCATGTGAGAGCAACATGGAGTTTATTCCTTTGCAAAATTTTATCATTTGAAAAAGCTCCAAGTAACTTTTTCAGAATTTTTGTTGCTCTTGGCTCTACTGTGAGTTAACTGAAAGCCAAGAAGATTTTTACATTTTTTAAGACACTTGGCTAAGAGCGAAGTTTCAGTTTATATAGATTGTAGTCTTCAGGCTTTCTGGGGCTCTTAACTAGTTACATGGGGAATCAACTATCTTTCTAATAATTCAGGGAATTCTAAAGGACTTCAAACTAGAGGGTCTATTCATTCCAAACAAAAATCCTGTTGAAGTTAATAGTTAACCAAGAGGAGGCAACATAACCGAAAGCACAGTGACAAGTACGAGTCATTTTGTTGGGGTCACATGGGGTTTTATTGCTAGAAAGGTTAGGGGAAGGGCGGTGGTTTTAGATTTAATTTTGGCTCACCAACTTTTCTAATAGTTTGTCATGACTAGAAAGAAATAGGTCCGAATGTCTTCCCAGACAGTGCTGGTATTTGTTCATTTTTGTCAGGAGAGGAGAGGTCTTAATGAGACTTCATTTAAATTTTGATTATTAAACAGGCTTTAATTGGTGTCAATGCCTTATCTCTAAAATGTAAAACTTAACTAGAATTTGCTTGGGGTGGGGGATGGGGAGTCGTATTTTTAGGACTAATACATTGAAAACTGATTCGGCCCCTCTAGTAACTGAACAGTTTTCAATAGCATGGTTAGTCAAATTCATTATGACTTTTAACTTAAGAAGCTTTTGGGGTAGGTTGGAGTATTTATTACATATTTTACTGTTTAATGTCTAACGGCCTTTTAATTTGTAAACATTTATTGAAATGATTGTGGGGCTGTGGTAAACATTTACCTATTTACCTTTGAAGTAAGTTTTAAGACAGTCCACTTTTTAGCATGTGTGTTGTGTCCAGCCTGTGGTTGTCTGAACTAATAAATGTGATTTTTCTCCCCATTCTCGCTTTTATTTATTTGTGTATAGGCCTCTTCCCTGGTGTTTCCTGATTGGAAAACACGTTGATAGAGCCCAGCTTTGCAGTTCTTGTAACAGATTTACAAGCAATACAGTCTTGAAAGTTTTTTTTAAACAAACTAATGCACCTGTGCTTGTATGGAATGATTTCCTGAGCCTGATAAGTTTTAATTATTGTTAGGTTAATTCAACTGCTAAGTCCTTACATATCTCCTTTCACAAACTGCCCTTTGGTGTAGTATAGTAGAATCTAGGAGCTTGATTCTCTTAACCCAGATTAATCTTTAGAAGTTACCCTAACTGCTCTTAAGGGAAACTAGATAGTTGTGGGCTTTTGGAAGCAACAATTTTCCTCAGGGGGCAGTGGCATGTCTCCACTAGGCAATGTGGAAGTGAAAATTGTGAAGTCATAAGTGCCTGCCAAGTAATCCTGGATCGGTCTCAAAACAGGTAATCACATATTATTACACTTTGATGGACCCGTGTAAGAATTCTCTAGTAGGAAAACTACTTGCCTCTATACCAGTGGTTATCAGTGTGCTTTCACATTCACCTGGAGGATTTGTTTAAAAGGTCGCAGGGCTCCTCCTTTTCCAAAAATGTTCCCAGGGGGTGCAGGCACTGCTGGCCGAGGACTCCCTTTTGAAAACTACTCGCAGTATATAAAGGGGCAATACCCCTTCTCCGTTACACAACCCCAACCCCAGAGAGCAGAGAATCTCTGGGTAGATCAGTACCATGGCGGCAGCATTTACAAGGAGTTGCAACGAAGGCCTGGGTCTCTAAGCCACCATAACGGGCCATGACTAATAGAGTGAACGGGTTTGTCTGCGAACACCTAAGATGGAACAGGTGTATTTAAATGGCGATTTGGCGAACACCTAAGTATTTTGATGTGATTTGCAAAACTTGACTAAAGCTGACTTGCCACAGCACGATAGTGCAAAGTAAACGAGAATGACCCTTACGGGGTTAATGACGGATAAAAACGAGGGGCCGAGCTTGGTAGAGACGAGAAACCGTACCAGATTTGCGCCGGCCATAGCTACGAGGCTTGGCCTGCGGCGGCTGCAGCCAAACAGTGACGGGCTTCCGTGGGTGTGGCCAGCCACGCGCACGCGCACTTCCGTCGCGCATGCGCAGTTGGCTCCGGGGCTCACGTTCGTGGCGGTTTACCGGGACCAGACGGCTAAGAGACTGCTGTTTAACACCCGTGGGCTATGCGTTCTGGTGCAGCAGTCAGGGCCTGCCAGAAAGTCTGCAGGTGCCTATTGTCTGGGTTTGGAGGTCGAGTAGATGGGGGGCAGCCTGAGCCTTTGACGGAAGGGAGTAGCTCCTTCGGAGTGCCCGTGAGGTCGCACACGGAGCTGCCCGGGGGAAGCGAACCACCCGAAGTCCCCGAGTCCGGTGTGGGGAACGAGGAGCTGGTAGAGATCTGTCAGAGGAGGCATTTCTTCAGTGGCAGCAGGCGGCAGCTTAGCCGACATTCTCTTCTGAGCGGGTGCCACCGCGGCTTCGGCCCCTTGGGCATAGAGTTGCGGAAGAACCTGGCGGCAGAGTGGTGGTCCTCGGTGGTGGTGTTAAGGGAGCAGGTCTTCCCGGTGGACGCTCTCCACCACGAGCCAGGCCCTTCGCTGCCCGGGGACAGTGCCTTCAGGTTAGTTTCAGCAGAAACTCTACGCGAAATCTTGCAAGACAAAGAGCTGAGTAAGGAACAGCTAGTAGCATTTCTTGAGAACTTACTAAAAACTTCTGGGAAACTACGGGAGAACCTTCTTCACGGTATGCTTCACGATTTCCTGCTTCAAAATAGATGGGGTCGAAAGGCAGTTTTACTAGATTTCGCGAATTGCAACTGGCCCTTTTTTCATGTGGGAAGGAAATTACCTGGGTCTCATCATTCGGAAGTAGTTGGGTATATTGACGGTTTCCACCATGGAGAAAGCTGGTCCATTTGACTGGACAACCCTAGAGTTCAGTTGAGCAGCCCCAGAATTCGGGCCTAAATTAAATCATGTGAATCATTTGTTCGATGTTACTAAAATGTTTGTAAATACTTACACAGTTACTCTTTAATTTTACACACAATAATCAAAAGCTCATGTTTCTAGAGCAAAATGAACCCCCCCCCCATTTTTCTTACTGAAAACTGATCTACACTGTTGTTTGAAGAGCCTCTAAGTGATTTTTGAGTCGGCTAAAACAAACAATAGGATTAATCAATAAGTAATTCTTGAGGGAATACACAGAAATCTGTAGGTCACAATTTGCCCTTAGAGTCAAATAGAACATGATTGCAGAGATCTGAAAGAAAAAAACAAAACGGTTCTTTACGGGACAGACTTGCAGCCACAGCTTCTCATCTTTGCAAAATGTTATCTTTGCTGTTTTAATTGAGTGGCACTGTAAAGTAATTTAAAATAACCGTGTTCATGGTTCTCTGAAAATTAGTACCCATATTATAACCTTTTAAAGACTTCCTTAATGAAATAAACTGAAACAAACTGGTGAATATTTGTGACAGTTCTGATTTGTGCTACTTTAATTATCCTGCGATGTCTTTATTCTGGGGAAGTTAAATCACTACTTGTTACTATCTCCAAAACAAGTCACTCTTTTCTTCCCTATTAGAAAATGAAATTTAGCTTGTTTAGATGTGCATTCATCAAAACATCTATTGATATATCAGACCTTTTCTTTAGGAAATTTAAAACTACTTACTTGCACGATCCTTTAATTGACTAGTGGTTTTAGTTTAGGCTTACCCAGTTTGTTACCTTCTGTTCCCAAGGTCCTTGCTCTCTCTTTCATGTGTGGACTACTTTGGGTAGCCTCTACGTAAGAATAGTTTTTTAAAATTCTCAGCCATTCTGTTTCCAGATATTGTTACTGTCTTTTATGTGTTATATTTCCAGATATTGTTATTGTCTCTTTCTTCTGCCCTTCTTTGACAAATTACACGTGTTAGACCTTTCCCCCATCCTGTCATCAGCTTTCTTGAACACAATCACATTTTATTTATTTATTTTTTAATGTTTTATTTATTTTTTATACAGAGAGAGACAGAGCATGAAAGGGGGAGGGGCAGAGAGAGAAGGAGACACAGAACTGGAAGCAGGCTCCAGGCTCTGAGCTAGCTGTCTGCACAGAGCCTGATGCGGGACTCGAACCCACGAGTGTGAGATCTGACCTGAGCCGAAGTCGGAGGCTTAACCGACTGAGCCACCCAGGCGCCCCCACAATCACATT
>PISW01013431.1:0-26361 GCA_004023785.1 Mungos mungo
TGGGGTGCAGGTGGGCGGGGTGAGATCTGAGACCGGGACGGGGTCGGGGCTAGGGCCCCAGGTGGGAGGGGTGATGGCATGGAATGGGGCCGGGCCGGGACTCAGGTGGGCGGGGTCAGGGTGGGACCTGGGCGGGGCTGGGTCGGGGCAGGGACTGGGGCTCAGGTGGGCGGGTCTAAGGTGGGCGGGGCGGAACCGGGAGGCGGGGCGGCCCAGGAATCTGGAGAAAAGTTGGGAGCATTTGAGCGCCGGCAGCTGCTGGAGCTGGACCCGCTGCAGCGAGGAGGACCACCCGCAGGTACAGACCTGGCGGCGAAACCTGGGGTCTAGGGAGCTCTCCAGACCCACTTCCCGGGGATGTGCGGGGCGCTGAGCCTGGCGCTGGCGCGCTGCTGGGCACAGGTGACCTGGAGCGGGAGTCTGTCGTGACGGCCCTTTGGCGGCGGGGGGTTAGGGGGGTTCAGTCACAACTTGGGATTTGTTGGGGAAATCCGGCGGGGGCGCTGTAGCCACGAGCAGTGCCTCTGCGGGGCTCGGGGCGGACTTTCCCCTGGATAGGAAGACTCTGCGGGGGGATTGGGACAAATTAGTCCGTTCCTGGATCTTCAGAGCCCTTCCTTACCTGGAACCACGCGAAGCACCTGGAACCAGACCACGTTCTGTTCCCAGAAGTGAGGAGGGGGCATGACTAAGGGGAAGGGCTTACTCTCCCCACCTTCAGTCCTATGTGATTTGGGGGTGTGTTGCAGTAGAGATGGTCGGACTCCGAGACGCTGGGGTCCGGGGCGAGCAGGTGTGAGTAAGCCCCATACCCGAGGCTGTCCCCTCTTCCACCGAGGGAATGAACCTTTTGGAGTTGAGGGGATTTTAGGGGCACGTTGGGCACATAGCAAGGACCTGGAACGGTCCAGACACCTGCTGGCATTATGAGTCTTGCTGTTTTTATTTTGCGCACGTGGGACAGGGGTCACTTCCCGGACTGGCCGGAGGGGCAGGGAGATGTGATCTCTGAGCCCCAGGAGCAGCTGGGTACACCCGCGCCCTTTCTCTCCTGGTTCAGGTGCCAGTGGTCTGGGGGGAGGTCACAGTGAGGCCTCACCTCAGGGATGGTGCCTGGGCTTACAGCTTATGCCATGGTCCTGGGGTGCACAGCTGGGAGGAGAAAAAGCAAGAATACCTCTTTCTTGCCGCCTTGCAGGGGTGAGGGTTTGCAGGGCCTCATGGATTAAACTGTCTGCAGGGTGCACACATCTCTGTCTTGCTACTAGCTGCTTGCTACTAGTTCCACCCCAGCCTCCCCCTTAGTGGAGATCAATTTTTTTCTTCTTCTTCCTAAACCTGTTTAAGCTGGGCCAGAGCACTCTGGTGGAACAGGGTGGCCAACCGATGTTGAAAAGTTGCATTCGCTTCTCCGAAGTCTGCGTGTACAGCCCGGAATTCCAGAGAAATCCACCCTCCTTATCGGGTTCCTTGACGGCTCAGTACACTCAGGTCTCTCCAGTAGTGTTCCCTAAAGTTTATAGTCGTGCCCCTTTCCACAAACTCCAGAAAATACAAAGCCCCACACATGCAAAGGTGTGGCGGTGTGTAGGGGGTGTCTTTCTTGTCTGTTCCCGTTGCGTGTATGTGTGTGCCTGGAGTGAGCCCGGGGTCAGTCTCCCATCTCTGCCCTCCTCTGTTGATTTTGATGATCAGTCTAGTCTTTAGAGACAAGATTCCATGTGTGTGTGTGTGTGTGTGTGTGTGTTTGTGCACACACATTCACTTGTGTGTGATTGTGGGTGTGTATTTATGTATTTTATTGTATAAAAAAGTTGCCTAAACTGAAGTTCATCTAGAGATGGGCCAAAGAAACACTAATCTGGCACAACACTGGAGGAAAAGCTGGTGACACCGGATTTAATAAGAACTGAAATAGTTTTGTCCTTTATGGGAGATTAAGATACTTTTTCAGAGTAATTTTGAAGCCATGCTTGCAGACTTTACGAATTAAGCCCCATATCACATGAAAAGAATGTTTTTTTTTTAAATTAATTGATTTATTTTGAGACAGATAACTAGCAGGGGAGGGGCAGATACAGAGAGAGAAAGAATCCCAAGCAGGCTCCCCACTGTCTGCCTAGAGCCTGACCTGGGGCTTGATTCTATGAGCTGTGAGATCGTGACCTGAGCTGAGATCAAGAGTCTGATGCTTAACCCACCGAGCCACCCAGGTGCCCGAGCAGAATGAGTTTTAACAGGCTGTTTAGACAAAGTAGAGCTTATTATGTCTGGGTAATTTACCCTCTGTTAAGCCGGCTTCTCCATACACCTTATTATAACAAAACTAAGTTGCCAAGGTCGGTGAAAAACAAATCTCAAGTCTACTACTTGAAAGAGCCGTTGCACAACTGGGTCAACACTTCGTGTGTAAAGCCATTCTTCTCTTAGAAAATTCTTTCTTTATAACTGTCTTATACTTTCCTCCCGCTCATAAATGCAAATAGCTGTTCTCCTCCAAGGAGACTGTATGCAAAAAAGACACACCTTTTGGGAACTTCCATTTTAAGTCAGCGAGGAGGCCAGATTAGAGAAAGAACTCATAGACTTGGGAAAATAATGCCAAGTGCAATTGTCACACGGGAGCACGAGAAGGAACCCACGTAGCGTGGAACTATTGCTACGTTCTCTCAGCTCGTGGGACTGTAGGCGATTTATTAAGAACCAAACATCCCTCATCCAGGAAGGCATATAATGAAAAGAGAAACTGTGCTTGTTCGTTTTTCCCTATTCCTAGCCTTGTTCCTAAAGAGGAGCCGTTTTAAACTCTATGGGTTTTGTTTCTTATTTATTTCGGTGACGACATTCTTGTAGGGCTATTTATACCAGTTACTTAGTAAGAATTCACCCTTCTTCCCTTACAGCATCCGGATTTGGTGGGCGGAGCAGCGAGCCACGCCGAAAGGGGAATACATTTCCCAGGCACCCTTGCAGCTAGGCCCGGTCACGCGACACGGATCTGCCCAATGGGATGCAAATGAAGGCCCAGGGGGCGGGGCTTCTAGGGAAGACCATCGTCCCGGAACCAAGATGGCAGCACGGGAGACCCGCTGGGCCCGGGAAGCCGCCTCTCCACTCCCGGGCGGGTGAGCGGGCTGCACCCTCCAGGTGGGTTGCTGTCCCTGGTGCTGGCTTGCCTGGGCAGCTCAGGCAACGCCTGTCCTTGGTGGCCCAGCGTCTTGCATGAGCATGAAGGTTCCTCCCTAGAGCAAGTTCCCCCCCGGGAACCCCCAAATTAATTCTGTGACCAACTCCTTACTGACTTAAATGTAAAATTTATAGGCACATAACACCCACTGACAAATGCTGTTGAGAACGTGGGGAAACGATCCCGCAAACACGGCTGGGCGGCACGTAACGTGGTACCGCCACTCTGGAAAAGTTGGCAGTTTCTTAAAAACTCAGATCCATTTACTGGGCAGGCGGGCTACTGCAGTCCCGGGCGCTTGTCACCGACGCAAACTTCTGCCTACACCCAGGCGTGTCTGTGAATATGCAGAGCAGCTCTATTGGACGTAACCCCAAACCGGAAACAACCTATGGGTGCCCTGTACCTGGTGAATGACTAGTGTGTAGAACATTCCTACCATGGGACATGGGCCCTTGCTTTCTTTTGGGAACTCTGAGTTCATTTTTATTTTTGTTTTCTTATTTTTATTTATTTTTTAAAAGTTTTAGTGTTTAAATTCGGGTGGTGGAGAGAGAGAGAGAGAGAGAGAGAGAGAGAGAGAGAGAGAGAGAACATGAGAGGGGGAGGGGCAGAGAGAGAGGGAGACACAGAACCAGAAGACAGGCTCCAGCCTCTGAGCTGTCAGCACAGAGCCGGACTCGAGGCTCGAACTCACCGACCGAGATCATGACCTGAGCTGAAGTCAGACCGTTAACTGACTGAGCACCCAGGCACCCCTGAACTTATTTTTATATTAATTTGATTTATTTATTTTGAGAGGATGGGTGCACAAGCAGGGGAGGGGCAGAGAGAGAGAGAGGGAGAGAGAGAATCCCAAGCAGGCTCCATGCTCATTGTGGAGCCCAACACAGGGCTCGAGCTCACCAACCACGAGATCATGACCTGAGCCCGAAATGAGATTCGGATGCTCAACTGACTGAGCTACCCAGGCGCCCCTGAACTTATTTTTATTTAAATCAGAGGTATCCATACGAATCACGTTGGTGATAGATGGACGGGGGGTTGTGTGTGCACGGGTTAACATGCGTATGCGCATTTCCCAGCGCCTGGCTCACAAGGAGGGTCATGCCAAGCGCCCGCTGGTGGCCGGGCCTCTGAAAGGCCCCATCCCACTGTCCTCCGAGGCCGTGCCTCATGCGCGGAACGGTGCAGGCAACCTCAGAAAACGCTGGAGCAGACACGGCTTCATTTCTCATTTAGAATGTGGCCAGCAGCCGCAGCACCTGTTAATGGAAAAAAGACGGATGGTGTGGGACTGGGATTTGAGATTCAACAGAGGGAGGATGGCTTGTCCGGGCTTGAGGCGTTTTATCAATACACGTCCCCATGGCTTCCTAACATGTTCCTAAGTCCTGATAGGACATTTTGTGGTCAGCCGGTGGGACAAAATGAGGACCCGCCAGCTGAGCTTTATGACTTTCCATATAAGCCCTTGGACAATATTTGTCTTACCTTGTGCATGAGGCGGGGAGTGGGGGGTGGGGGCGGGCATAGGTATAGACCACCTCCCGTCCCCACGGGGATGGGCCGCAGGCATCAAGGAAGAGAAGGCGGCTGGCGCTTGTTGTAGATTGACCTCTGGGAGGTGTAATGAACTTAGCTGCCGTCGAAGAAAACCCTGGGAAAATTCATTCCTGGATCCCTGTCCCAACCCTTGCTCCCATCACAGAGGCCACCCAGAGCTGTGAGATCTCACGGCACGGGGGCAGAGGGACTAAGAGTGAGGACGGACTTGGGGCCACGTGCTTGCGAATCCCAGCCACCTGCAGAAGCTCGTGGGCCGAGGCCTGCCCTCTGTCCATCTGAGCCGAGACTTGCTCCTTGAAGCCAGATCGAGGGCTGAAGGAGGACTTGGAGGTCACTGTCTCCCTCTGTGACTCGGCGGCACTTAAGGTCACGTCTGTGCGCCACCAGAACCACATCTGAAACCAGAAGCCACGTCAGGCCTTGGAAAACCCGGTCCACAGTGCTTTCCTCCTCGGAGATGAGAAGCAATCCAGGCGCAGACTTGCCTGAGGCGGCCCCTTGCCGGCCAGCCCCGGTTGTACAAGGTACTGGCTGTGGACTCAGAAACCCCGTTCCGTGCTGTGGGGCTCGTGCACCTGTGTGCGTGGTTTCTAGAGACGGCTGGAATACACTTTCCATCACACAGGTATTTCTGGCCGTGTCTTGTGTGCAAATTCTGGTTAATTTTTTCCTCCCTTCCTCACTCCTTCCCTCCTCCCTTCACCGTTACCTCCACTCCCTCCTCCCCTCTTCTCTCTCTCTTTCTCTCTCTCTCTCTCTCTCTGAGAAATAGGCCTGGCCCTCATGAAACTCACAGACTTAATGGAAGGAGAGAGAAGGCACACGCATACATTAACAGATATTCTTCCCCGGGCCAAAATCCAGCTTTTGAGTAAATGAGTCTAGAAACAGATAGAAGTCCATTTCAGGAGTTCTGTTTTAGGAATTAGAGAGTGAAATGAAGCAGTGCTAATGAGATCCCACAGAAGGCACCAGAATTGTCTTGCTGGGTGCCACATCGGAGAAATCTATCGATCGGCATGATTTAGCCGAGCACCTACTATGGGGGCCTGTGTGGTGGGCGTCAAGGGACATAGACCTGAGCGGGGGACTGTCGGGACATGCACACTGCTGTTCAAGTCTCCAAGGGACAGGATGTAGACAAGAAGTGACCTGAGAGAAGAGAGAGGCCGTGCAGTTTGGGCAGATAACCAGGGAAACCTTCCTGGAGGAGGAGGCTCAGTGGGGTGAGTAGGGCTGGCTTGATGAATGCAGCCTGGTGAAGGTCCACTGCGCAGATGGGGATCGGACGTTCCAGTCCCTGGAATCACATTTTAAAGATTCGGAACTGCTTTTCGTCCATCCGTATTACTTAATTCCTCACCACAGCCCGTAGAAGTCATGGTTATGATCCCCATTTTCTAGATGAGCAAACAGAGGCTCGGAAAGGCGACGTGACTTGCACAAGGGAGCAAATCTAAGGAAGGCGAGCTTGAACCGAGCCTTTTCATCCCCAGAACGCGACCTCCCACCAGCCCGCCCCGCTCGGAGGCACAGGCATCTCAAGGCATGTAGGCTGCAAATGAGAAGCAGACACACGTTCCTGGATTCGTACAGGGAAATGCCAACCAGCCATAAACATTAATTAGTGCTGCGTGTTTTAACATGGACCAGTCTTGAAAACATAAAATGGAATAAAAACCTTAAAAAGCAAGTCGCCGGAGCATACCTAGAACAAGATACCACTGTATACAGTTTAAAGCATGCAAAATAGTTCCGTGCATTTTTAGGAATACGCATTTCCTTAGTGAAAGTATAGAATGAAATATAAACGTGGAAGTCACACAAGCGTCGGGACCTTGGCCATCTCTGGGGAGGGCGGGGGGATGGGAGGAGGCTCCCAGGAACTTGAGCACATCCGGACCTTATTTCCTGAGCTGGGTGGGGACATGCGAGTTGTGTTTTGTTGCACTGTTTAGCTGCCAGACGTATATAGTAATTGCAATTGTAATTAGGTGATGGTTTACAGTGGTCAGTCTGGTACATTTTCTCTCGGAATTATCCAAGCTTGCTTACTTGTGTTTTGGAAAAAGGGGGTGTTTCCCTTGAGGGGGAATGAGGCAAGAAGGTTTTCCTGAAGTGACTGGAGACATAGATGAACTAACGCACGCTTTGGCCCAGCTTAGCATGTGATGCCCACTGCACATTTGGTCCCTGAGCCCAGTCTTGCAGCAGCGGCCCCCACCAGTTGGCTAGGGCTTTGTAGAGGCCAAAGGGAGGGAGTCCCTTACTGGCACCTGCTTCTGGTTGAATTAGGCTGAGGGTGTTGTATATAAGTGTGTTTACTATTCCAAGTCAAAGAGTCAGAAGCTGGACTAGATTCCCAGACAACTCCACACATAACATCCAGGAAGAGCAAGGGTACGGAGGCCAGGAATAGAGAGCGCCATTCATTCGTTTCTCGAAGTTTCCTGTGAGCCTACAGTGTTCCAGGAATCCTCGACACTGGCTCCAGCAGGAAGCCACAGAAATATAATGCTTGTCCCGGTAGAAACATTCTCTCCCTCAAGGGAAACAGCTCGTATTTCCAAAGAACTAGTAAGCAGGCTTACAGAGATGATAATTCCAAACATCACCAAACCGTTGCCAAAGCAAGTGTATATATTTGGGAAGTTTGATTTGCTTTCAACTAAACAACAACGCACGTTAATTTTCATTCATATATTAAATGCCATTTATTGAGCACCTACTGTGTGCCGGCTAAACACCGAGGTTGCAGCGAAGATCCCAAGGCTGCCTGTCATTGGTCCGGTCCCAGCCGGAGGCTCACCCCTGAACCAATGACTGTAACGGGGAGGATGGACCGTGCTGACGGGCTGTGCCCGGTCACGTGTCCACCCCTGGACCGTTTGAGCTCCGTTCACACAATGAGATCAGATCAAAACGGTGGTTCCGCGGAGGGAACACGGAGGGCTCGTCCCCGAACGGGGAGGACGCAGGGTCGGAGAGGGGGTGCCGGGTGCCCCTTCTGGGCCGGAGCTCGCCGCTCTGCCGTGCGCGCCGGGCTTGGCTCCCCGGAGGGCCGAGCTGCTCCCTCCGCCGGCCGGGGGGCTCCGGGGGCCCTCGATGCCCGGGTGGTCACGCGGGTGCCCGTGGCCGCCGGGGCTGCCGCTGCTGTCCGTGCTCCTGCCGTCGGGGCGCGTCTAGCTGCCCGGGACGCCGGACGACGCGGCCCCTGCCGCTCCCTCCACGGTCGAGACTGGTCCGCGGGGCGCCGGGGAGATGGACAGGCCCGTGGAAGCCTCTGGACGGTGTCCCGCCTCGCTCGGCCGCGCTGTCCCTGTGCCCCGTTCGCGGTTCGGAGCCGGAGGCTGGGAGAGCCGCCCGCGGCCGCGGTCAAGGGCTCCTCACGGCCCAGTCCCCCCTGGAGGCCCTAGACCATGCATTTCGCAGCGCGTTCGGGTCGTCTGTGACGGTGGCAGGCTGGCTGTCCCCGCAGGGTCGTGCCAGCTCGTCGCCGAGGCCCTCGCTCCTGGGCGCCGGTCCCCTCCCTGCTCTCGAGGCAGCGGCGGCCGGTGAGTCCCCGTCCTGCTCCCGGTCTCGCCTGCCTCGCCTGCCTCGCCTGCCCTTACCATCTGGGGCGGACTCTGTCCTTCTTCTTGCACTTTTACGGGCTCGTGTGATGAGGGCTCTGGGGGTGGTCCGGGACAGGCTGCCCGTCTTCAGCCCCTGACCCTAGTGCCACGTGCAGAATTTCTGCCAGGCGGGGTCACGGGCTCGCGGGTCGCAGGGATCGGTCCCGGACATCTCTCGGGGTCTTGTGGGCGGTCAGTGGTGGCGGAAAATCGAGGTCCTCTGACCGGAGCTCCTGACTTCCCTGCGCATAGGAGAGCCTGCTGCCAGCAGAGCAGGTACGTGTCCTCCCTCTCCCCCAGGGGACGGAAGAAGCCCACCCCGGCTCAGCGAGGCCGGCGGGCTAACTCCTCCATGCACTGCTCCCCACGGGTGTGAGCAGGGGCAGCGGGCCTCCTGGGTAGGCCTGTCTGGCCTGGAACCCCAGCTCCACACTCCCAGGCCCTCTAGCCCTGGACGAGTCGCTGGTTAGTGACTGCCTCTCCTGCCGAGTGCGGAGGCCCAGGCCTCCCGCTGCGTAAGGCTCGTTCTGGGCCATGTGGACACAGCAGCTCCAGGGCCAAGCTCGTCCTGCCCCCAGGTGTCTGCACCAGCGGGAAGTCAGGCACAGGCATCTGGGGGATGTGAGCCCTGGGAATCCGAGGGGTCAGCCGCAGGGCGCAGGCCTGAGCGCGGGTTGGGAAACGTGCTTCTGGAAGGAAGGCTTTGCCGAGGCATCTGGACCAGGAGGAGGAGGCAGCAGTGAGAGAGTCCGGGGGAGAGCCGTCCGGGCAGAGGAGGCCGAGACGTGCAAGGGCCCTGCAGCAGAGCACTTGGCGAGCCATCCCTGCGAGGAGGGATCCGAAGGAGCCTCGCAGCACAGAAAGGCACCCAGGGACCCTTCCGATCCGCCCGGGGCCGCGTGTCTAACTCGACTCTCCCTGCCGCAGAGATGCCGAGCGGCCCCTGGCCCTGCGCAAAGGCCAGAGTGGAGCCTGCACTCTTTGTTGAGGGTCTGACAAGGTCTCTGTTTTCCGTGTGGGGTTTTGCTCACTTTAGAAGTTGTTGGGGTTTTTTTACTTAAGGTAATAATAACAACAAACTAAGTTGTCTGCCAAGTTGATCTGTTCTAGTGTGTGCGTGTGCGTGTGCGTGTGTGTGTGTGTGAGAGAGAGAGAGAGAAAGAGAGAGAGAGAGAGAGACACTCATCACGAGGTCGCTGGCTCCGTTTACCCGGCGCACACTTCACAGCTGTGTCACCCGATGCGGTAAGCCATTCTTAGGTGAAAAGGCTCATAGGGACAGCGCGGATCAGGGAGACATTTTGGGAGCTCACCACGGCCGCGGGCGTGTGCGGGTCACACGGGCACGTGCCTTATCTCCTGCAGTCCCAGCTTGAACCCGCCTCCGTCGTGGGCTAGGCAGACCCCGGCTCAGTGTCACTTAGACAGACGACTTCGGGGCTCCCTTAATGAGAGAAAGGAAGAGGGCAACGTGTTCCTCCCTTTATTGTTGATAATCCGTAATTACAAAATGAGCTCCTTTAATTACGCAGACGTACACGTTTTTTGATCCAGGTAGACGAGGTCCTTCCTGGTCTTGGCAAATGAGTATCGCACCCTTCCCTGTGCTGCTGACATTTTATTCAGAGCTCCAGAGCTTACTCTCTGACAAGGTGCCTGTCACTTTGATCACGTGCTTCCTGCCCAGGGCTGCTGACTGGGGTTTCCTGGCAGCTTGTTAGAGCTCATTAAATATTTGTCGACTTGAATTGCATTTGAAATCTTGCACCAGCCTGCAGGGCCCTTAGCTGTGAGTTTTGGTCTTTCCCTGGCAATACATTTGCATGCATATTTAATAAGTACATCGGAGCTCTCCCTCTCAGGGGGAACAAACACCTTTCTGCAGTGTTTGGGCGCCACTGGGTTTAGCCAGAGGAACTTTCCGCCCGCCCCTGGGGTTGGGGCGTCAGGATCAACGTTGGGAGCTGTTCGCCTGGAGGAAAGAGATGTGTCCCTGAGCGACCGTTTTGAACTGCTTGGGATCTGACTCCGTGCTGATGTCGCGCATCCGGAAGTTTGCTTGGGTACAGAGTAGAGAAGGGCAGTTTTTCTCTCTGCGAATTCGAGAAGAAGGATTTGATCTGGAATGGACGGCTGCGGGAGATCCAAGGCCGGCACCCCCGCACTCAGACTCTTCTCCGAAACCTCTCCATCCTCTCTGACCCCTCATGCCACGTCCCTGCTTCTGCGTCCCAGCCGTGTTGTCTTCTGGGGGGCTCGGTGGGCCTCCGGGGGTTCCGTGGGCCTCCGGGGGTTCTGTGAGCCTCCGGGGGGTTCCGTGGGCCTCCGGGGGTTCTGTGAGCCACGCCGATGGCTCCCCGTCTTGAGGCAGCTTGTGGCTGTGTGCCCGTGGCCGAGAGCTCTGTTCGTGGGGGACTTCTCCCTGCAGGGCCCCACGCCCCGATACCCTCTTTCTTAGGAGCCCTTTGTTCCATCCCAAAGAGGCCCATCCGAGGCAGCGTCTCCCACGACCCAACTCTGTTTTCTGCGCGGCACTTAACACCCCGTGGGGCCGTCTTGTTGCTTATTTATTTAGCATCTGTGACCCTCCCTAGAATGTCAGATCTGCGCAGGCAGGGACGGTGTCCGAATTCCTCAGCTTCACCCATGGCCAAGGGCAGGGCTTAACATGTAAGCATTTGTGGAAGTAACACCCCTTCAGTTAGTCACGTCGTGGCTGTGGGACTTGTGGTCGGAAGCAGTGACTGGGATTTGACAAATCCCATCAAACCTGAGATGCCCCGGCCAGGATCCCCGCACCTTGTCCCACCTGCAGGACCCCGCTGTTGTCCACTCTTGGTCCTTTATCGCCGGTGTGGGTGTGACGGCTTCAGGAGGACCAGTGTCGTTGTCGGACCGACTGGTCTGCTGGTGCCTCCGCCTGGCAGGTGTGTGACACGGGGGCCCCGCTGTGGACTTTGGATGTCCTCGTTAGGGACTTTAGGATCCATGTGGAAGAAATGGCTAACAGGGAAAGAAAGGTATTAGCAAGACCCTCGGACTGTGAGATTCATCCCTCTGGAATACCTTCTCCCTTAAAATCTGGAATCCCAGGACCCTTCAGTCCATTAGGGATGAAGCAGATTAATGTAGGAGCCGCAGACCTAGTCCATCCAGACCGTCACGAAGGCCCTTGAGGGCTGGGCACTCGTCCCTGGTCGTCCTCCTTGACGTCATAGCCTGACATCCGGTTCCGCTTCCCGGGGCTTAGACCTGGGACATGGCATGATTTCTTTGGGCCTCAGTTCCCACGTCTTCCTACACCAAGGTTTGGTGGGACCAATTTAGAGACACTACAGATGGGCCACGTCCCTCTTCCGGTAGAGTTTCTGGAAGACTGGATGAAAGCTGTGTGACGTGAGCCTGAGCCGGGCAGGGCCCCTCCCGATGGGCTCTGCAACCCAGTGGACGTCACAGCACTGGGAACTGACCTTTTCTGCCCAAAGGATGCCGCTCACACGAAGTAATGCTGAGCTAAAGCAGGGGTTCTCAATGTGGGGCTCCAGGGACCCCTGGCGTTCCTCAGCCTCTTTAATCGTCACCATTATTATCAGCAGCGCGTGTTACGTGCTGTTTCTTCTCTGGCTGGTTCTTCATGTGCACACGGTGGGGTTTTCCAGAAGCTGCATGGTGTGCAGTCATCACAACGACCTGAACGCAGACCCTGATGTGCGCATCCAGGTGTCTGTCTTCTCTCTGGGTCAGACTTCGGAGACTTGCCAAAGTGCAAAACCATGTCCCTCTTTGCACAGATTTTTTTTTTTTTGTTTTAAAAAAAGAGTTATTTTCCACAAATATGTCATTTATGTTAACACCTCATGGGTTTATTATTGTTGTTTTTTAAATGCGGTAATAATTCTTCTTAAATTCTCAAAGAGGCATCTGAACTCTCCAATAACTTCTTAACTTGGATTCCGCGGAGGCACACGGGCGTTTTCTGGTATTTGAGCCGTTTTCAGGGTTCCTACGGTGCACCCCTCAGCTCAACGCCTCTCAAAGTGGGGTTTTTTTCCTTCCTTGTCTGGAAACAGAAGGCCACCGGGCTTGGAGGTCGCGGTGACCAGGGACGGCTGGTCGTTCGTCAGTGCTGTGACTGAGCCGCTTCCTGCCGGGTGAGAGGGAGACCCCGTCATGGAGGAAGTTTCGGGGGGTGTCCTCGCACGGCTTCCTGATGCAGCCGCCCCTGCGGGCCCCCGCCCCTCTCTCTGGCTTGACCTTACTGCTGCCGGCAGAGTTTTCAGGTTTTAATTGGTCACCTTACACCTCTGTGCTCGCTAGCTGCCTATAATCATGTGCCGGAATGGAGGGAAGAGAGGAGAACATCTGTGGCTTAATGAGAAAGGAGATTGGGTAGATATTCCTACGGCTGCTAACGTGTAGATTCAATAACTCGATGGCGGTGGCTTTGTGCTGGAGAGAGAAAAAAAGCCACAGGAGCTAGATTCCATTTTGCAGCTGGGCCGGATTGCACAGCTCAAGTCATAGGATCAGATGAAGCATTTCCCTCACCAGGCAGACTAATAAAGGCCCTCATAGGATTTGCCGGCCAGAGAAACCGCAGGCCAAGAAGCCGCAGCCAGACCCTCCTTTCTTGCCGTCTGTCTGTAAATTTCACACGGAACGGATGTCATGTCAGAAATTGTATTGCAATTAGAACAGAATCCGGTATCATGTTTGAACTCAGATACAAAAAAAGACCACCTGTGTGTGTGTGTGTGTGCCTGTGAAAACTCCGGCTCATTCCTGATTTCTGTAAGAAATGCGGTTCCGATCCCGATTCTGTGATCACAGCGGTTGAGCGTGGCTAAAAATACAGCCGTCGCTGGAAGGCTGGGATGTGGGGAGGGAGCTTCGAGTGGGGCGAGAACGGCTGAGTCTTGCCTTATTAATAGCTCTCAGAACGAGCTGCCAGTGTGTACTTTGCCGGTGATGTCGCCCCCATGACTACAAAGCGTGCTCTGTGTGGCTGGAGGACAGATAGTTTTGGAGCTAATTATAGGTCGTCATAGATTAGAGACACATTGTTCTCTGCTTTTTTTTTTTTTTTTTAATTCTAAAGGAAATGAACTGACATGAGGAAATCAGAAGATCAGGATTCAAGTACACCGATGTCGACTGGTTACATAATTACTTACACAGTTAACATCAGGGGATAAAGGAGCATCTGGTGACTGCTTTAGCAACCACGCTCTACTTCACGGTTAGAGGTTTTGCTGTGGTTGTTGGGGCAGAGGAGGGGAGAGCTTCCTTGTGAGCTTGACCAGAATATAAATGAAAACACCTTTGTAACTGGGTGTGTTTAAACTCTTGTCTCCGTCTACCAGTTATCAGATTGTGGATCGCCTTAGAATCAGTGTTCGTGCTGCCGAGCGTCAGAGCGATCTGATCTCCTTTTTCATTTCAAATGATGAAATCTCAAGGTGTTGCAATATCTTAACCCGACACATCCTGCTGTCCATCAGACATGCTTTCCCTGCAAGTAACGGGGAACTCAGGTAACGTGACCCACTTGGGACAGTGCTTGGTTTCGCTTACTTCACAAGATGCCTGGATCTGGGCAGCTGCCGGCATCAGTTTGGTTTTTCAGAAATACTAGGCTCTCATACCGTATGACCGGCTCTGACTTTCCCTCATGGTCACAGGATGGCTGCCGAACACCAACCATCGCACCCATAGCCAAGCCAGGAAGTAGAGCGGGAGGAGCTGAACCCAGCGACGCTTGTTCCTTTTTATCAGGACCCCCAGCTAATCCCTGGTTCTGTCTCACTGGCCAGGGCTGTTCCACACAGGCACCTGGAAAAGCGAGCATTTACTTTCCCAACAGCCTGTGGGGCTCACTCTCTGGATAATTGAGGAAACTCGTTCTGGCAATGTAGCTCCTGTGTAACGATGGAGATCGACATCCTTAATGTCAGAGGAACCACAGGGTTTTGAGGGAAGGGGTGTAAATAGCCAATTAGTGATTAAGTATTGAACTGCAGTTTGCTGTTAAATGCACACCCACGTGGGAGGGGTCGACCCGAGCTCTGTGGGCACATGGGAGGCGTCCTGGGCTCTGACTTTTGAGCCGGGTGTTAGAGGATGAACACCAGCAAACCGAGCGAAGAGAAGGGAATGACCGTTTTCAGAAGGACGGTGTGGACAGACTGAACTGTGAGTCCAACCAGCGCCGAGGTCGGAGGGCAGGCCAGGAGGGGCCTCCGTTCCCCCAGGGCAGAATGTCAGCGTGCTTTCCCAACGCCCTCCGGAGCCGCTGTGGCCTGCTGGGAAGGACCACCGTCGTGATATGGGGACTGTCCCTTCGGGGCCCCAAGTCGCCTCTGCTGACTTTTCTACAGTGATAAGTGCCGGCACTTGTACTGGTGACTGGTCCTGCTGGAGCTTCATTGCCTGGAGCCTTGCTCGCACCCCAGGAAGCCCCGCTCTCCCTCGGGCTCGTCTCTGGAGATCCTGCTCAGTGTCCCTGAGTCAGTCTACCGATCCCCCCGCAGTTCACGTCTCCCGGTTGAGGCTGCAGTCGGCCCGTGAAGGCGTCGGAGGTGTTGACATGACTGGTGATGATGGACGTTACCGTCCTTCCCGCAAGACTAACCTACTAACCCCCAGCTCCGCAGGGGGCGTCTTCTTCACGCCCACAACCTGCGCATCCTTCCAGGATTCACACTTGAGGGGGTCGGCGACAGGTGCGTGGCCTCCTGCGGGGACACAGACAGGATGCGAGGCGTGCCGTCGGTGTGTCTGCTGGTCGTGTTCTACCTGGGGGTCGGCATTGTGTTTTTTGTCGTGACAGCTATGAATAGCACCAAGCCTCAGCTGCTTTTTCCTGAAGCCAACTCATGAGGATAAAGAACCTTGTTAGGGGTCTAAGACGTAGACTGTCTGGGACTGAATGGCATATTTTGGCCACGACATCTGTGTACTTCAGCCAGTGTATCTTCAGTAACTAACTTCCAGCAAATGTCTATTGCTGTTCGAAAGATGGGCTCTTGAAAAAAAATTGTTTACATTTATTTATTTTTGAGAGACAGAGAAAGAACGTGAACAAGGGAGGGGCAGAGAGAGGGGGAGACACAGAATCAGAAGCAGGCTCCAGGCTCTGAGCTGTCAGCACGGAGCCTGACGTGGGGCTCGAACCCACGAACTGTGAGATCATGACCTGAGCTGAAGTCAGACACTCAACGGACTGAGCCCCCCAGGCGCCCTGTAAAGATGAACTTTTAACACCTCCCACTTGCTAAGGCAGGACACATTTCCTCCCCTTCCCTGGCCACCGCCACCGTCCAGTTTCCTTACGTGGTGACACTGTAAGTGAGTTTCCTCACCTGGCAGGTGGGAATCCTAACGCCCCGCAGACCCCGGCGACAGAGAAGGGTCACATGGGGAGTGTGAAATGTGCGAGGGGTAGAAAGCGCCTCACACGTAACAGGTGCTTCTAACAAGTGCTTCGTAAAATTCAGTGCTTTGATTTGTGAGTGGAATCATGATGCATTGTTTCTAGTGGAATCATGATGCATTGTTTCTAGTGGAATCATGATGCGTTATTTCTAGTGGAATCATGATGCATTGTTTCTAGTGGAATCATGATGCGTTATTTCTAGTGGAATCATGATGCATTATTTCTAGTGGAATCATGATGCATTATTTCTAGTGGAATCATGATGCGTTATTTCTCGTGGAATGAATCATGGTGCATTGTTTCCATGTGGAAGACACTGGAGGCCAGAGGGCCTGTGATTGCGGGTGGGGGTGGGGTGGGTGGAGAGCAAAGTCAGGAGCTGCTTCGGTCACGTTGGTTCTGTTCCGTCCACTAGGGCTTCTGGCAGGGTGTTCTCATGGACAGTGTAACACCTCGTTCTTTGTTTTCTCTTTTTTTCTCTTAGCTTTCATTGCTAAGTTATTTTTATCTGTTGTGCTTATGGGAAGGTGAGCCATGGAAAATGCACAGTGGTCACAGCAGACCTGGACTGGGGCGCCTGGGGGGCTCAGTCGGTTAAGCCTCCGGCTCAGGTCATGATCTCACGATTTGTGAGTTCAAGTCCCGAGTCAGGCTCTGTGCTGACAGCTCAGAGCCTGGAGCCTGCTTCGGATTCTGTGTCTCCCTCTCTCTCTGCCCCTCCCCTGCTCACAGTCTATCTCTCTCTGTCTTTCAAAAATAAACAAACATAAATAAAAAAGCCACAGACCCTGTTTGCACGTCACGTACACGTGTAAAGGAGAAAGATGGATGCGCTCAGGGACGGAGAGTTTCGCTCAGTCTAGATGACATACGCCAGGAGTTGGAAAAACGGTGGTGCAGGCCGGTGTCTGGCTTCACCCTCATCCCCATCAGCTGGGACTCGGGAGTGGTGCCCCGAGGGCATTTTGGTCCTGTCCAGAGAAGGCAGCCATCCACAGCAGGGGCATGAGGCCTGCCCCTGGTCCAGCATCCTCCCCCCAACGCGGGCAAGTCCAAGACTCCCTGGACGTCGCTAGTGCCCAGAAGCCAGTGCCCCAGACGACACGAGGCTTCACGGGGTTTGTAAGCAAAAGCCTTTTCCTGTCACCAGTGGGGCAGCGGACGGTCCGACTGGGGAGCTCTGGTCCAGCATGGCCTGGATGGTGCTGGAACCCGTGTTTCTGTGGCTCTGACTTGCACAGGGACCCAGACCTGAGCTTGTCTGATTCTTGTGCTGGTGGGTCAGCGGTGCCGAGTTCACACTGGCTTACAGCGGGTCCAGGGGAGAGGTCCGGTGTCCTGTAGCAGATTGCCGGTCATAACAACATAATCACATATTTAGAAATAGCAGTAAAAATCAGCGATGTGAACGTTGTTTTAGGATCAGGGGAAGAAGTGAGCAGCCTGGTGTCTGTTCTCATTGGCAGGAGCCTCTGGCCACCTCCAGTTGTCCTCAGGAAGTGAGCTTTGGGAACCGCACACGGGGCGCCTGGGGGGCTCAGTCCACTGAGCGTCCGGCTTCGGCTCAGGTCATGATCTCATGGTTTGTGAGTTCGAGCCCTGCATCGGGCTCTGTGCTGACAGCTCAGAGCCTGGAACCTGCTTTAGATTCTGTGTTTCCCTCTTGGCCCCTCCCCTGTTCACGCTCTGTCTCTCTCTCTCTCAAAAAAAAAAAAAAATAAAAACAAAAAATTATAAATAAAAAGAGAAAAGAAAACCCTACGCCAAGCAGTGGTGGGAGTGTCTGCTTCCCCCTGAGGACCGCGTGTCCCCAATTCCCTCCCCCCAATATGGCCAGAGCTGCCCTTTTCCTCCTGGGTCCCCTGGGCTGCCCCAGCCCCCCAGCCTTTTGTGCCGCCTCCACCTCGTGGGGACCCTCCCCATCTCCAGGCCCCGTCCACACCTGCCCGGACGCATCTGCCCCGTTTCCACCACTCGCGGCCCCGAGGCGGACAGTGCCCTGGTTCTCAGCGCATCCACGGGACAGGGAAGTAGCGGGCGCCTGGCAGGATGCACGTGGGAGCTCCTTCGGGGTGCCGGGAAAAGCACCTTCCTTCTCAGAGACAAAGCCCCTCGCTGCCCCCCTCCCCAGACCCCCCAGGGAAGAGGGGACACCTGATCGCCTTTCACCAGTGACCAGCTCTCCTCTGATGGCACCTTTTTAGGAACAAAATCATTTTATGGATACATCCAGTTAGCATACTGGAGACGGTCGCTGGAGTAAAACCAGGGCATGAGGACCAGCGGGAAGTCCCAGGGGAGAGAAAGGAGCGGCATCTCCTTCGAAGCCTCAGCCGGGGTGGGGGTGGTCACCCCATCGCCCGGACGCAGGCAAGCGCCCGGCCCCTCCCGAAGCTGGAGCCGATGCGGTGACGAACTAGAGCGCCCTGGCGGCTCCATCACCGGGCTTCCGGAATGTTCCGTCACAGGGCTGCGCCGCTGTGGGAGGCTTTGCATCCTCTGTGCCTTTTACCCAGGAATGAACTCACCCCGTTTAAGGCAGCAAAAGTTGCTTGAGCTCATGGTTGCCATAAAGACTTCGACAACATTTTTCAAATCGGTTATTATCGTGAGTTGTCTTTCGGTGCAGGTTTGAAGACTGCAGTGGAGAAACTAGAAAGGATTCCTGAGGCGAGCTCGGGATGCACTTTGTGTGCAGGGCCAGGGCGGCCCCCTCAACAGCGGCCCCGAGTGTGGAGACCCGAGGGGTCGCAGGCAGGGGTGCTGGCTCTCCGCTGCCCCCTGGGGGTCTCGGGCTGCAGGATACTCAGCCGGATGAGCGTGCCTTTCTAGCTGGGCTGCTTTCTTCTCCTAAAGGCCGTCCTCGCCGTCTGTGGGCTTAAATTCACCCAGAAGTAGGAAAAAAGTCATTGATCGTAGTTTTGCCTCCAAGTGTTCAGCAGACACAGCAGTTTGTCCCTGTGTTGTGAGAGCCATCCACGGACCCTCTGGTCTTTCTGTCCACCCATTTTAGTTTTACATGTTTATTTTTAAGAACAGGAGCAGGAGAGGGGCAGAGAGAGAGGGAGACACAGAACCGGAAGCAGCTCCAGGCTCGAGCTGTCAGCACAGAGCCCGACGCAGGGCTCGAGCCCACGAACCGCGAGATCATGACCTGAGCCGCAGACATTGAACTGACTGAGCCCCCAGGCGCCCCTCTGTCCACCCCTCTTAAAGGCATGCATCTTCCAGGGGCCGCAGAAGTGGTCCAGCTGACGTGCTGCTCTGGCCAAGGCCCTCCCCTGCTCTAAAACATCAGCGCCTCACAGCGCCCTCTGTCTGGGGCACGGTGCCTGTCGCCATGTCCTTTGTTGAGGTCGCTTTTCTTCTCTCCGCCACAAACAGCTCTAAATCCACGGTGCTGGGAAGCTAGCGAAGGCCCATCAATCGTGTGAATGAACGAGGGAGCGAATGAAGACTTGCACAGGGGGCTCCTGGGACGCGGGTGGGGCGCGGGGTGGGGCGGGACGCGGGGCGGGGTCGGGGCGCGGGTGACCCCTTCCTGGAAGCCGGGTGAGGCCGACGTCGTCCGGAGCTGGCTTCTGCGTCCCCCTCAAACGTTCCTCCAAAGGGAAAAGTGAGCGAGCAGTCTGGTGCCACGCCCAAGATCTCAGTCCGTCCAGCCGTTGGGATGGACTGTCGGTCTGCCCGCCCCTTCCGCGCAGGAAACCTCTGTCACAGAGCCCGCTCCAGCCTCGAGGGGCGAGTTCGTGGGAAAGAGCTCGCTGTTCCGGAGTTTGCTTTCAGCGCCATGGGGAAGAGCACCTGATTCCCAGCGGCTGACGCGTGTGGGCTGTTCTCTCCTCCCATGAGACGCCCACGGGCGGGTGGGTCCACCGTGGAAGGTCTGCAGCAAAACCTCCACACCCAGAGGCTCTCTCGGTCTTTCCATTCAACCCCGTCAGGGAACTGGTTCCCTCGTGATCTCAGCGTGGCTGCAGAATCTCCAGACATCACCCGTTCACCCAGCTCTCTCGGCAGGAGGAGATGATGTGCTCACATATCTCGTCTTGGCCGGGGAGGAAAATCTTTCCCATGGTATGAAAATTATCCTGGATTCCTCCCTCCCATGATCCTCTTTGGTTATCTTATTGTATAGTTTGTTTCCCGAGCAATAACGTTAAGATCAACATCTCTGTATCCCCACACAGAATTAGTACTTGTAGAATAAAAAAGATACATATTTTGTTGGACTATATGACTGCGTGAGCTGTAATGTTTTTTTTTAAAGAGAGAGTAACACAAATTGTGGTCATTTTGGTTTGTGAGGATGATGCTTCCTTCTCTTCAGATGGGATCCAGGGTCACGGGAGGAAAGAAGCAAACGAGAGCCTTCCCCCAAGTGACATCAAGGAGAGACAGGCTTCCGTGTCAGTGTCCCAGGCCCTTTCTTGCCCTGTGCCACCAGGCAGTGTGGACAGGGGCGTGTCCTCCAGTGATGTCATCTGTGTCATTGGGAAGCAGGTCTCGGGGGGAACGAGCTGCGTCTTCACGGCCAGAAACCCCCTTGCAGAGCTGCCGCGACCTCCCCGCTGGCCCGGGCGCGGAGTGACCAGCTCTGTGGTCCCCCCGGGAAAGGGGGCTTGGCCGTCTCTAGTGCACGAAGACTAGCAGAGCCCTGAGATACATTCGCTCAAACTCCCACCCGCTTTCTCCGATTATGACGCCAGCTCTAGGCCAGGAGGCTCCAACCCCCGTGCTGCCTGAGGGCGCCCTCTTGTCCGGAAGTCCAAACCCCGCCTTCCTGGGGTTGCCGTCCGCGTGGGTTCAGGAACCCGGAGACATTCCAGCGTCGGGGCAGAAGCGAGGGTTGTCGGCCGGCCTGGGGCCCATCGCTTTCTGCGCGGCTGCGGCAGGAGTGGTGGCGAGTCTGGGCGCCCAGCTTCTGGGGACAGTGTCATGGGAAGAAGGCCCCTGGAGGAGGTGAGCCAGGTGCCCGCAAGGGTGGGTGTGACTTTCAGGAGCGCGGACGCCAAGTTTAACGTTAAGGCTGGGAATTCGCAGGCCCTGTGAAGCCTCGGGAGCCGGGAGAGGAGGGACGGCAGGGCCCGGAGCCCCGTGAGGGGGCCGCCCGCACTTAGATGCCAAGGCCGCGGGCAGCCGAGTTCCGTGGAGGCCGCGTGAGCCAGTCCCCAGGAGGCCGTCCGCGCACACGGGAGGCTCTCGGGAATCCTGGCGTCCTCTGCTGCGCCCGGCGCTCTCCTCGCCCTCTGTCCTTCCTCCCGCCCAGCGGACACAGAGGCCTGGTGCCCAGGGCTCCCGCTCCTCCCGAGCCTCCAGAGGGCCCGGTCGGCTCCCTGGGAGAGGGCCCGGCTCGCTCCCCCGACCGGGCGGTTGTCCCTGCAGGGCTCTCTCGGGCGGAGTGCGGTGCGCCCAGTCCTGACCTCTGGCAGGGGGAGGGTACAGAGGACACCTCTGCGCTGTGCCCTGAGGACGCGCGGTCACCTTGGAGCATTTGCAGAAAAGAGGGAGACTGAAATCATAACTGAAGTATAATCCTGCCCGTGTTCCCCTCCAGAGGCACCTGATGTGGGTGGGGTGGGGGGGGGGCGGCCAGGAGGAGCCGTTCTGGGCTGGTCTCCATTTGCTCAGGCAGCTCAGGGCCCAGGCCTCCCCTTCCTGTGGGACCCTGGACTGTGAGCGTCTGCAGGAATGCACTTCCTCCCCAGCGAAAGCTACACAGTAGGTGCCCTATGTTTACTTCCTGGGATCTTCAAAGGCGGGTTTTTTAAATAGTGGCTTCTCTTGTTACCTTGTGCCTACTGAGCACTAAGGTTCAACCCCGTTCTCCTCTAGTCGCGCTTTGGGAGGATTTAATATATTTTTAAGACTTCGGGAGGGGATGCCCTTTCACGGAAGCTGATGTGTGTGGGAGCTTCGGGTTTCCAGCGGTGGGATGATGGGACAGTCACAAGGGTTTGTGGCGGGGAGACACGCCCACATCCGGTCGTGGACAGGCGCCCTCCGTCTCGGGAGGAGACACGCCCACATCCGGTCGTGGACAGGCGCCGTCCGTCAAGGGAGGAGACACGCACGCGCACACCCAGTCGCGGACAGGCGCCGTCCGTGGAGAGCCCGGGACGCAAACAAAACCAGCCGCTGCTGAGACACAGAGCAGAATGGGAGGCAGGCAGAAAATTCAAAACCAAAACCAGAAATGACAGTTCCTTCCAGCCATGCTGTGGGGTCAGAGTTTTGTCCTGCATCCTTTTGTAGGCAAAAGGCTTTCTCTCGCTCCGAATTTTGTTTTTATTTTATTTCGTAAATTGTGAATTACTTCAAGCATAGTTCATTATGCAGAGGTGGTTGTGCAGATACCCGTTCATCTCCGTCCAGCTCTGTTACAGATTAGCATTTTGCCATTATGGCTTTGGGAAAAAAATAAAAATATTTTTTTTGATTTTTTTTTTCTAATTTTTGAGAGAGACAGACAGACAGAGTGTGAGCAGGGAAGGGGCAGAGAGAGGGAGACACAGAATTGGAAGCAGGCTCCAGGCTCCGAGCTGTCAGCACAGAGCCCGACATGGGGCTTGAACTCATGAACTGCAAGATCATGACCCGAACCAAAGTTGGAGGTTTAACCGACTGAGCCACCCGGGCGCCCCTAGCAAAATTTTTAAGGGGAGGGAAACATCACAGTTATGGTGACCTTTTGCTGCCTTCCCGCCGGGTGAGGAGCCTCCCTGTGGCTGGTGCAGGGCCGTTCTGGACACCTGCTGGGGGTTATCCAGGGTCTTCAGATCCCCTCCTGTAGCAGGGTCTCTCAGCTGTGACTCAGGGACCCTGTGCTGGTGTGAGCTCCTCCCAGGCTCCCGCCGCCCAAGCATTTCCCTGACGCCCCGCCCCCTGGCCTCTGTAAGGTCTCAGGCCACGAGGGACCCGTCCACATGCAATCCTGCCCAAGCTGCTCCCGAAGGGACTCCTTGTGTGGTGCTGCCACCTGGTGGTCCTACATTTTGCTGGTCAGCCCCAGGTCCCTGGGACTTGCCGCCCGGGCGGATGCTGACTCAAAGAGCGAGCATCAAGCCTTCGTTGTGGTTCCTCTGCTATGAACCAGTCAGCCGAGTCTTCTGGGGGGGTTATTCTTTGTCCATTGTGCCGTCTCCACCCCTCTTAGTTTCGTGCCCACGGGAGGCTTGTGTGGACCTAAGAGGGATCCGTGCACTGACTCTTGGAAATAGCCGGGGGGTGGCATTTGGGGCACCAGTTCTCCTGAACAGCCAAAAATTTGAGTACCGCCTTGGACTTTGCAGAAGCTGAACCACTAATAATAGCCTGCTGTGGACGGGAAGCCTTCCCGATAACCCACACTGCGGATGAACACGCATTTTCTATGCTGTGTGTAGCAGGCGGTGTATTCTTCCGATAAAGCAAGCTAGAGACAATCGAGAAATTCATAAGGAGGAGAAATGCACTTCCAGAACTGCAGTGTATTTGTGGAAAAAGCCCTGCACGTAACTGGATCCGTGCGGTTCAAATCCATGCCGCTCGGGGCGGGCTGTGCCTCCTTCACCCAGGACCCTGCGGTGCCCAGCGTTAGCCTGGGCGGCTGGCGAGGGCGGCCGGGCCTCCTCCTGCCTGCCGCACACCTTCCGCGCGGTTCTCGGCCCCCGTCTCTCTGGAGCTGGCGGGAGAGCGGACGCTCCGTAGTCCCTCTTGTCCTGGTGCGTGCTCTTCCTTGTCCTCCGGGCCAGGAGCCGACCTGCAGCACTGACTGAGCACCTGCTGGGTTTTCCTGATTAAATCAGCCCCGCTCCCGAGTATAACCCACCTTGTTGTTGGACAGGACTCGGCCACGCCTCCCTGCACACGCCTCTTGCCCGCAGCCCTGACTTAATGGGGGGATAGCAGCTGGCAGGGGGGGCGGTGCAGAGTCTCTGGGGGGCCCTGCTTTTGCTCAGTTACCATTGGCCCGGGGCTTGAAGGACGCTCTTCCCTTTGGGGTCAAGCTACGGGCTGCTCAGCACAAGTCATTCACGACATTAAAAAAATCCAATCTTGCTGTCTTGCAGGAGAACTTAGTATTACTTATCTTTTAAGAGCATATTCTAATGCTGGTGGTAGATAACAGTAATCGGAAACAGGCTGAGCCCCTGCTGACCTCAGGGTCTTCTCAGCCAAGAAGAGACACAGGTGGGCCGTGGGCGGCCACAGAGGAGAGGGGGCTCTTAGACTAGGTTGTCTGTGCCCGGATCCAGAATGTCGACCCGTCTCCTTGCTAAATCCATTGTTTCTTTAGCTCTGGCGCAGGCCAGAGCAGAAATAGGACACGGCACCGGTGGCCACATTGTCGTGGTTCCTGGCTGAGGCTGTGGCCCTCTGTAAAGGGCACAGACAGGGTACTTCCCAGAGCAGGGACCATTGCTTCTGTCTAACACAGAGCCTGGCACGCTCGGCCTGCTCGGCGGCACTGCTGAATCAACAACACTCGTGTTTGAGAAATCAGTGCCGTCTAAGTGTGTATCAGTTGTCCTTTGTGCTTTATGGCCTGCGGCACGCTGGGTAATTCTGCTGTTGCTCTGATCTCCCCTCCTATAAAGCAGTCAATTGCCTTGAGCATCGCTCAGAAAGTATTGCTCATTAAATTGAGTTCCAGACAAGTCTGAAAGGGTATTAGCCTGATGCTGCAAAGGGGCAGCGAGCCTCAAGGGCATAGTGTAATTATTCATTTGCTAAATAACACAGACACACAATGGCTTAATTACAGTATTTTGCTGTGAAAAAGAATTGTAGTGATTTCCACATCAGAGAATCTCATTAATGAGATTTGCTAACTGTTATTGGCAATCTTCAGAAATGCCCTTTTATTTTAAATCATTTTCTAAATTGCTAATGTCGTTTGTGGGAGAGGAGAGCTCCTAATGCCTCTTGTGGAGGTGAAATGTTAGTGGTTCAGAAAATCCTCAATGTTAATTTCATCCCGGGCGGCAAGACTTGGTGGTGTGGAAAAAAATGCATTTTTGACATCTCTCTGTGTCTCCACATCATCAGTATTCAGGTTATTACAAGCACCAAGAATCCAAATGCAAAAAAAAAAAAAAAAACAATCTAAATGTAAGGATTATTTCTCCAGGAGTCCACAAATTCCAGAACATTAACTGTCAAGTGTCATGGACATTTGTGTCCTGGTCCTGCCACTCGTCACCTTTTGTGGCCGGGTCAAGACACTGCACATTCATGGGCTCCTGTCTGCTCATCTGTGACATAACCAGGCTGGTTCACTGATTTAACAGATCTATCTGGGTGATCTGGGCTCTCTTCTCGGCACTGGGAGTTGAGCAGCAAAATGGGGCTAGACCAGGCTCCTGACCTATAGGAACTTACACACTAGTAGGAAAAAGTAGAATATGTGCCTAAGAGAGCTCAGGGTGCTTGTGTATTTTATTAGGGAAATGAATTAGGGTGATTTGGTTGAGAAATACTTGGAGTTCTGACTACGAGGAGGATGGCCGGGGAACCTTCCCCTTCCTGCGCATGCTGACATAGTAATGGACACTTGAATAAGAAAGGAGTCGGCTTTAGACATTCTGGAAGAAGAACATTCCAGAAGGAGGAGGTAATGAGTACAGAACCTGGGATAAAAGTTCATCAATCTCCTACAGGGACATCAAGCGATAAAATCCAGTGATTTCTACATGGGGCACCTCAAAATAGCGTCTCCTATTTTTCCCACCTCGGTCAGTGGTTCTCTAGATCATCCGTTTTCATGGGTTTCATTTTCTTGTCCTTACCTGGGCTTAGCTTTCCTGCTCAGTGCTTCATGTCTAAGTAAACGTGTGTGTGTGTGTGTGTGTGTGTGTGTGTGTGTACACGTGTTCTCTAAGCCCAGCTTCCCGGACTCCGTTTCCACCATTCCTTATCTGCGCACACCCCGCCCCTCTCCGTCACCTAGTGTGATCAGCCAATGGGCTACAGGACGAGAAGATTCTTCCAGTCCACCCTTCTTCCAGATCCTTGTCTCGTTTCTCCTTATAACCAGGGATTGCCAAGAAAATGGGTGGAACATGCGGGATGACGTCTACCTATTATTTTTTTGTCAGTTCTGAATAAGGAAAGTGCAGAACTTAGATTCCGGCCCCATCGTTTCAGCCCCTGGTGCCATGTGAGGGGCTCTCTCCCCTTGTTAGTCCTCACTCATGAAGCGGTGGTGGCACCTGGGGGGCCGCTGTGGTTCAGTCCACTAGTTCGTGGGGACCTGCACTTGCCTGGTCTTTGGAAGAAAGTGGGAGAGGGTGTGGAGCGTTGTGTGGAGGGGCGGCGCCCTCTCATCCTGGAGGTCCAAGTTCCACGGGGCAGTCCCTTCTCATCTTGGAGGTCCAAGTTCCACAGGGCGGTGCCCTCTCATGTTGGAGGTCCAAGTTCCACGGGGCAGTCCCTTCTCATCCTGGAGGTCCAAGTTCCACGGGGCAGTCCCCTCTCATCCTGGAGGTCCAAGTTCCACGGGGCAGTCCCCTCTCATCCTGGAGGTCCAAGTTCCACGGGGCAGTCCCTTCTCATCTTGGAGGTCCAAGTTCCAC
>PISW01013432.1:0-26314 GCA_004023785.1 Mungos mungo
GACAGGATCATATGGTTTTTATCTTTCCTTTTGTTAAGAGGATGTATCACATTGGTTGATTTGTGAATACTGAACCAGCCCTATGACCCAGGAATGACTCCCACTTGATACTGGTGGATAATTCTTTCTATATGCTGTTGAATTCAATTTGCTAGTATCTTGTTGAGTATTTTTGCATCTGTCTTCATCAAGGATATTGACCTATAGTTCTCTTTTTTTGCTGGGTCTCTGTCTGGTTTGGGAATCCAAGTGATGCTGTCTTTGCAGAATGGGTCTGGAAGTTTTCCTTCCATTTCTATTTTTTGGAATCGCTGAGAAGAATGGATATTAACTCTGATTTAAATATCTAGTAGAATTCTCCTGGGAAGCCATCTGGCCCAAGGTTCTTATTTGTTGGGAGATTTTTGATAACTGATTCAATTTCCTCACAAGTTATGGGTCTGTTCAGATTTTCTGTCTCTTCCCATTTGAATTTTGGTAGTGTGTGTGTGTTTAGGAATGTGTCCATTTCTTCTAGGTTGTACAGTTTGTTAGCATGTAAGTTTTCATAGTATTCCCTGATATTTGCATGTATTTCTGAGGGATGGGTTGTAATAAATCCATTCATGATTTTGTCTATTTGGGTGTGCTCTCTTTTCTTTTGGAGAAGCTGGCTTGAGGTTTATCAATTTTGTTTATTTTTTTCAAAAAACCAACTATTGGTTTCCTTGATCTGTTCAACTATTTTTTGTTTTGGATACTATACTGTTTATTTCTGCCAGACCTTTATTATTTCTCTTCTTCTGCTGGGTTTGGGGTGTTCTTTCTGCCTTGCCTCTAGATCCTTTAGGTGTGCTGTTAGATTTTGAATTTGCACTTTTTCTAGTGTCTTGAAATTGGCCTGGATTGCAATGTATTTTCCTCTTAGAACTGCCTTTGCTGCATCTCAAAGAGTTTGGATTGTTGTATTTTCATTTGCATTTTTTCCATATATTTTTTAAATTTCTTCTCTAATTGCCTGATTGGCCCATTTGTTCTTTAGTAGGGTGTTCTTTAACCTCCATTTTTTTGGAGGTTTTCCAGTCTTTTTCCTGTGATTGATTTCAAGTTTCATAGCATTGTGATCTGAAAGTATGCATGGTATGATCTCAATTCTTTTATATTTATTGAGGGCTGCATGATGACCCAGTATGTGATCTATCTCAGAGAATGTACCATGGGCACTTGAGAAGAATGTGAATTCCCTAGCCTCAGGTTGTAGTGCTCTACATATATCTGTCAGATCCATCTGGTCCAGTGTGTTTTTCAGGTCCATTGTTTCATTAGTGATTTTCTGTCTAGTTGATCTATCCATTGCTGTAAGTGGAGTATTAAAGTCCCCTGAAATTAGCACATTCTTATCAGTAAGACTGTTTCTGTTTGTGATTGTTTGCTGTATTTCGGTGCTTCCAAATTCAGTGAGTAGACATTTCTAATTGTTAGCTTTTCTTGATGGATAGACCCTGTAATTATTATAGAATGCCCTTCTTCATCTCTTGTTACTGCCATAACTTTAAAGTCCAGTTTGTCCGATATAATTATGGCTACTACAGCTTTCTTTTGACTTCCAGTAGCATGATAGATATTTCTCCATCCCCTCACTTTCAATCTGAAGGTGTCCTCAGCTCTAAAATGAATATCTTGTAGACAGCAAATAGATGGATCTTGTGTTTTTCTCCATCTGATACTCTGTGTCTTTTGATTGGAGCATTTAGGCCATTTACATTCAGTGTTATTATTGAAGAATATGGGTTTAGAGTCATTGTGTTCTCTGTAGGATTCATGCTTGTAGTGGTGTCTCTGGTACTTTGTGTTCCTTGCAACGTTTCCCTCATAGTGTCCCCCAGAGGATTTCTTGTGGGGCTGGTTTAGTGGTGATGAATTCCTTCAATTTTTGTTTGTTTGGGAAAACCTTTATCTCTCCCTCTATTCTGAATGACAGGCTTGCTGGGTAAAGGATTCTTGGCTGCATATTTTTTTCTGTTCATCACATTGAAGATTTTTTGCTATTCCTTTCTGGCCTGCCAAAGTTCAGTAGATAGGTCTGCAACCACCATGATATGTCTCCCTTTGTATGTTAGGGCCCTTTTATCCCTAGCTTCTTTAAGAATTCTCTCTTTATCCTTATATTTTGCCATTTTCACCATGATACATCATGCAGAAGATCAAGTTACCTGTGGGCGGGTTCTCTGTGCCTCTTGGATTTCAATGCCTGTTTCCTTTCCCAGATTGGGGAAGTTCTCAGCTATAATTTGTTCAAGTACCTTTTCAGCCCCTTTCTCGCTCTCTTCTGGAATTCCTATGCTACAGATTTTGTTCCATTTGACTACATTGTTCAGTTTTCAAATTCTCCTTTTGTGCTTCTGGATCAGTTTATCTCTTTCTCTCAGCTTCCTCTTTGTCTGTAATTGTGTCTTCTAATTCACCTCTTCAATCCGTGTAGTAGCTGCCTCCATTTTATTATGCACTTTATTTATAACACTTATTAATTCATCATGATGATTTTTAAGGTCCATAGCTTTGTACCTTCGTGTCTCTGGTGTCTTCTGTGCCTTTTTCAAGCCCAGTGATTAATTTTATGACTATTGTTCTAAATTCTTGGTCAGTTATGTTGCTTATACCTGTTTTGACCAATTCTTTAGCTGTCACATCTTCCTGGAATTTCTTTTGAGGAGAGTTCTTCCATTTTGTCAATTTGGCTAGCTTTCTGTCTCTCATATGTTTTAAAAGCTTGTTATGCGCTCTGCACCTGCGAGGACTGCTGTATTAAAGGAGGCTCATAGACTGTCGAGGGCCTGTCTGTTCAGGAAGTGTTCTTTTAATGGTGTCCCTTGATCTCTCTTGTTGCAACTTTGGTTATTTTATTTCCCTACTCATAGTGATATTTGGGATTCTCCACCATGTGTACTTTGGTTTGTTTCTTGAGGTAGCCTTATGAGGCTGTCTTTTTAGTGGACTCCATCTCTTTTCATTCCAGACTCTTGTGGTTCAGAGTCCTTTGGCTTCATCTCTTATTTGTTTGAGAGATGCAGGTGGGAAGTATGGAACTCCCTGTTTCTCTGCCATCTTGCCTCCTCAATGATTCCTACCCTTACCAGAGTATTCAGGTCAGACTAGGGACTATACAGGTACCTGGCAGTGAGTGACAATAATTTCTTCAAAATTAGAGATATAAATTAATCTTTTTCTTTCATGGAGAACTAGGCATTAGATCCTCATTAACAAATAGTAATTTAAGCCAAAAAAAATATCGGCATGATGGGAAGATTTATATATATTTATCCCCTCTCCTTGATTTTTTATTTGCCTTTGGGACTAGAAAAAATGCCACACATGTTTGAGATCTTGAAAACAGGATCTATTGCCAAATTTAACATGTGTACGTAGGCAAAGCATACGTTTATGTTTCAATTTTATTTGAAAAATCTGGATACTTAAAATTATACCCAATATTTCCTCACAATCTTACATTGTCGGTGTGTCTAAAATGAATCATAAAGAACAAACATCAAGACAATAAACAGTCTTATTTGTTACACTTTGCTGGATTACATTTAAAATATATTTAATGGACTGAAGGTAGAGAACTGAATAGTCAAGTCTCTGAAGTGGCTTCCCGGTGGCTTGGTTGTTTTGGTGAAGAGGATGGAATGAATGATTCCTCAGTTTCATCTACATCAGCACCAGCTAACTCTTCCCAGCCAGTGGCCATCACAGTTGTCTGGGAGTACTCTTGACTTTTTCTTTATTAACTTCAAAGACATTTTCTTGGAAATTTAGGAGAAGATTGCAGTGAGTGTGTTTACCCTAAAGAATGGCTCAGTTGGTTGAGTGCCTGATTCTTGATTTCAGCTGAGGTCATGATCTCAAGGTCATGGGATCAAGCCCTGCTTCAGGCTCTGAACTGTGCATAGGGCCTGCTTAAGATTCATTCTCTCTCTCTTTCTCTCTCTTAAATTAAATTAAATTAAATTTTATAAAAAGAAATAACTTGTTTTTATTCCTGAGAAAAAGTTTCTGAATATCCTCTGTGAATGCAAAGATCTTTCGAGTTACTATTGACAAAATGTGGCACTTAAAATATTTTTTAATGTTTATTTTTGAGAGAGAGGGAGAAAGACAGAATGTGAGTGGGGGAGGGACAGAGAGAGCGCACAAAAGCTAGAGCAGGCTCCAGGCTTCTTGCTGTAAGCACAGAGCCCAATGTGGGACTCAAACTCACAAGCCGTGAGATCATGATCTGAGCCAAAGTTAGATGTTCAACCAGCTGAGCCACCCAGATGCCTCTGAATGAGGCACTTTTATTTTCTTTACTTTGTCATTACTGTATTATGAATGCTGCTTATTTCCAAACAGCCTTATACTGCTCATCACTTCACTAGGGAGCTTTACAACCATCCCCTAAAGGACACAGCTCAATTATTGTTATGTGTCCTTTTTATGGAGGAAGAAACCAGGAACACCAAGAGTCAGTGGCTGGTCAAAATCTCAAGCCAGAGTGATAAACAGTAAAAGAATTAGATCTCCTGGCTAGTAGTTTATGATACTCACCCAGTAATAACCTCTCAATATTCCAAAACCATAGTCCGTCTACAGCAAAAGCCTTAACTTCCTCAGTCTCCTTTGGCTACTCTCAGAAACATGCAGAAAAGTACATGAGGTACCTGGAAGCTGTTTCTTTTCTGTCTGTGTTTTTGAGCATCACCATGGATGCTCTGAGATGCCATGGAAAGGTCTGAGACTTATGGGGATCAGTCCCAAGAAAACTCTAAAATAAACTTTTTAAAGCTTTGTAATGAACCGTTTTTAGTTAACGGCTTACATCTTGTAGATTTAGATCCATATGGAAATTTCTACAAAGCTTTTTGATGTGGTCATTGCTTTGTTCATTTCGTCAGTACTGTTTTTGTTTTGGAGGTGGAGGACCATCAAATGTGTATCATATCCTGAACTTAGAACTGGGGTACATGTGTGAGAACTGATGGGTAAGAGCTGGGGTGCAAAAGACTTGGGCCTGGAACCCAAGAACATGCCTTCTAACTCAGCAGGCCACAGATGCTAATCACATCTGCCATTTAAAATGATCTAATAGTACCATTAAGAAAGTAAAAAGAAATAGATGAAATTACCTAGTATATTCAAAATATTACCATTTCAAGAAAGTAAAAAGGACTAGATGAATTACCTAGTATATTCAAAATATTACCATTTCAATATGTAATCAATATAAGAACATTTTAATTAGGTATATTTTGCTACTAACTCTTTGAAATCTGCATTGGATTTACTGCTTCTCCCAGTTTGGATCAGCCACAGTTCAAGTGCTCAATAGCCACATGTGGCTGGTGGCTACTGTATTGGACAATGCAGGTCTAGAAGGGATATGAATGAAAAAGTAAGGAAAGAATACAGCAGATACACATATAGAGATTTATGCCTGAGGAAAAGTAAGGGTCTGGAAAGGAGAATCATTGGTGAGGAGGGAGAGCAGTACTTTGGAGAAGGTGGCCTTCCTGCAGATGTGACCATTAAGTTGAGATCTTGGTTGCCCAAGTATAAATTAGAAGAGTAATCACATTTCTGGATTTTCACACTTCTTTGTGAAGATCAAGGCAGTTATCTATATAGCTGTAATAGAAAGGGATCAAATTTGAGATCACTTGGAGTCAGTCATTTTATTTTTCCAAAATTTTCGAAGATCCAGCCAAAGCATGTGGGTAAAGCGCGGCACTCAAATGGACTGCCTGTAATGTGGGAAATGTTAAGTTTGAACTTAACACTCACTGGGGACAGAAAAGAAATGTGGGCCTCACTCTTGAAAGCATTTTGCTATCAGGTAACATTGAAGGACTTTTCCCAGATAGTCTGAGCTGACAAAAAACTCAAGTTCATCCCAATCAAGGGCTAAACCTAACACTTTGAGGTTTCTGGGTTCTAGGGCAACTGCCTCCTTCTCCTCACCCTATTGCTGGTTCATTTTTGATGGTTACTAGAAACAGAGGAGCTGAGATTTCGTATTTTCTCAAGAAAGACTATCTCAAACAATAAAACCAAACATGATGCAGGTGTGGATTTGACAGTCACTCTGGACAAAAAGCCCTGGTCCAGGGCCACACAGATGTTCACTGGCAGATCCAAGACCAGAATGGAGGTCTCTTCCCTCCTCATCTGTACCTCTTCCTGAAAACTTAGGCAGCCTTCTCCAGAATTCAGATGAAGGGGACAGCTATCACATCTTACTGTAAGAAGTGCAAGTGTTCCTTATTACAAACAAACAAACAAACAAACACATATTCCCAGGGAAGTAACTAAGCCTCAGAGTTAGAGAGATTTTATTTTTGTATTAAATTAATCCTTTGTTCCTATCATCAATTGCTTTATCATTATATTCCCTTTGTAGGATGGAGGACCATTAAGGATGAAATTAAAATGCTTATAAATATCATTGAGAGGTACAACTAAGCACTCAAGTAGATGCTCTGAATTAATTTTACACGTTGTATGACTTGGGAGGGGGATTCTGAGAGATAAATACAGCAAAAACACATTCTCACAAACTTTCATTTTTCTATTTCTCATAGTTGAAATGCTGACATTCTAACAACTATATTAAAATTTCTTAAAACTCAAGTTAAAATCCAGTTGATTTTGTAAACAATTCCAGCTTCCCTTCCATTCAGCTTTCTGAGAGTAAATCTTACTGGAGAAAAGCCGGGCATTTATAAGTGAGTCACCATGTAAGCCACGTCCTCACTATGCATGCTGAGTCCGTATGTTTTTCCATAGCGTGGGTTCCATTTCTCTGGCTCTGCATCACTGAATGATGTTGCATCGCCCTTGCGTGGGCATCCATACATTCCATCGTTGCCTCAGTGCTGTGTCTCCTCTTTGTCACATGATGCACCGATAGGAGAGCGTGCATCGGGGAGCCACCCAGGCTAGGTCCCTGGCCCTGCAGAGACTACGCTCTGGGAGGAGAGATGTTACACAAAGCGTCACAAACCAATCGTGAGTACAAGTGGTGCCAAATGCCGAGGAGGAGAGTCACAGGCTGCAAAGAGAATTGTAGGCACGGGCTGTGTGGTGGGAGGCAAGGTTGTCCTTGCCAGGTGATATTTAGGCTGGGACACAAACAATGAACAGGTCTGGCAAAGGGAGGATGGAAGGCACAGGAAACGGGGGGAGCAGCATGAGTGGAGCCCTGAGGCAGACTAGAATTCTGTGACTGAAGTAGCAACACAAAAAGTACAGCCAGGGTAGCAGGATGGGGTAGAGGGCAAGGTCAGGGGCTGCGCCATTCAGAGTCTCCAGGGCACGAGAGGCTTGCAGGCCGTGTGAATACAGTGGGAAGCTACAGAGGCTCTCCCCACCTAATGTTTTAAAATGATGGCTTCACTGGAGCACCTGGGTGGCTCACTTGGTTAAGCATCCAACTCTTGATTTGGGTTCAGGTCCTGATCTCACAGTCTTGAGCTCAAGCTCCTGGTTCGTCTCTGTGCTGGCAGTGCGGAGCCTACTTGGGATTCTCTGTCTCCCTCCCTTTTCTGCCCTCCCTTGCGTGCTCTTGCTCTTGCTCTCAAAATAAATAAATATTTTAAAAATTAAAAACTTAAAATTAAAAGTTGGCTTCAGGATCAAGATATATCAGAGACTCTTACTTAACACAGGGAGACATTTAAAAAATACTGATGCCTGGGCCCTACCCTAAACCAATTAAATTAAGCTCTGGTGATGGGGTGTTTTTGGAGTGCCCTGCAGGTGATTGCCCTGGGGAACCAGAGCTGGGATCCTTTGAGCAAAGGGGATGTCTCACAGCATGGGGCAGGGCTAGGCTTTTCCCTGCTGTCTGGGCTGCATTTAGTACAAAGGAAAAAGACTAAAACGCCTCACACCAATGCAGGTGTTCAGTTTACCCTCAGTAACTCAAGCACAAAAACATTCTAATCAATAGCCTAAAATGCTATAACCTGAGTCTGATAGAAGTCAAAGGGGGAAAAAGCCTAGTAGAAGCAGCTTGTGATATTAATTATGTATCAGCCAAAAATAACACCGGTCGGCATACCGTACCATCACTATGTGCTCTTGGTTGGAAATATGTCATTTGCTCTGCACACATCAAAATATTCCCACTAGGACCTTATTAGGGAAATACTTGGGGCCATGTGGAATCAGTTAAATCCCACGACGCTGTGAACTACTGTGTTCCTGAGATGCATGAGCTGTTCTCCAACTAATGAACCATATCATTAATTACAGACACCTCAAATAAAAACGCCTAAGAGGCAAGCATGATATATACAATAAATAAAAGGGTCGTGATTTGCAAAGGGGCCAGCTCATTCTGAACCAATTGTCTCCCATTTTCCTGGTCTGTAATTACAGACATTAATTTGATTTATCACACTGGGCTGGGAAAGATCTTGTGGTTTGTAGAGATTAGAAAGTTGTGAAATCTGTGACCCCCCAAAGTGTTTTCACCAAGTGCAGACAACACATTTCAGATCGGGTTTATTATTGAAGTGGCTACTTCCAAAGAGAAAGATAAATTGCTGAGAATAACACTCTCAAAAACCTTTTCCATCCATTTTTCAAAATGACAGTCTTATTTTAAAGGTAGGCATTAATTAAGCAGCCCCCCTACTACAAACAACAGCAAATAAAAATTCCTTAATTATTTTATTTGATTATAGTAATTGTCAAGTTCTTAAAGTAATTGGAACATTTTCTAAGACAAGAAAAACAAAACAAAACAAAAACACAAAAATACAACCAAAAAAACACAAGAAACTAGACTCCATTGTTAATATTACTTATGAAAAAGATATGTGGGTGTCTCTCTTTCCTTTTGTTCTGTTTTATGTGTGTGTGAGTGTGCATGTGTGTAGTTGACTACACACTCATGTGTCTGTCTAAGCATTCAGAGGATGGAAATTAGCCTCTTAAATATATCATTGTAACAACAGTGAAAACAATTCTTTGTAGTTCTCTGATGATTCTCATTTTAAAAGTAGATATAAGCAATTAAATATCAATTTATTTAATTATTTCTTATAAAAGAGATAATGTTGACCTATTTGCTATTTGTTCAAAGTAAAGAGCCAGCCTATGCTTATTCCAGAAATGGATAACATCAATATGGACTATTTATTGAAAGCCTACATTGTGCTGAGGGCTTGACATTTGGCATTACTTCTAAAACACCTCTGTGGGTTCTGGGAGGGCAATGATCCACAGGTGCTCTGCCCACAGTGTATCTCCAGTGCCTGGCATCATAGGTGCCCAATATTTAAATGGATGAGTGAATACTTATCTTGGGTCTAAGGCTTTCTGGAGGTTGAGAGTGACCTAGGATGTCTTCATGTTTTTTTCAGATCCTTGTGTATTAAAAACATTGAGAGAATATGTCCTGTGCCTAAGAACTATTTTTATAGTCTCCTGCAGGCTGGATTAGGTATGATGGCAAAGGTCTAGGTGGGCTACCGGTGGGCTACCCTTTGGGAATAGGGGGCTTCATTGCTCTGTGCTGTCCCCCTTCCCCTCACCTGCCCCATGACAGATCTGACTTGCACTCCCACCCAAGGTAGTTTCTGGGCAGGATGATGATGTTCTAGAACGGTCTTCCCATAGCCCTGACTGTGCCCCACATCCTGGCATGACTCACCCTGCAGGATTTTATGATCTGATAATCTGGACCATTATCACCATTTCTAAGACAGTTTTAGCCGAAAAGACATAATCTGTGTTTAGTACAAAGTCTCATTAAACAGAGGTACTGGGGAAAGGATGGTGTCGGTGGAGGGGAGTGGGGATTTTACACCAGTAGAGGAGGGGCCGGGGTTAGAAGTAGGGAGGCCATCCTCAGGAGGACTCTGAGAGTGAAAGGGGGTGATGTTCATTTCTCCCAGACCGCGGGCAACACCAGGGCTGTCATCTGAGGAGGTCACACAGTAAGGTTTGTTCTGTTCTTCAATTCCTTTCTGTTGTTTTGCTGTGTCTTCTGGAGCACTGAAAATCACACTCATCTCTTGGATCATGAACCCCTCTGAGGGGCTCGAGAAAATCATGCCCCTTCTTCCCAGGGAAACGCACAAATCAAAGACCCACAAAATAGCCTTTATCATGTCCAGGGGTTTGTGAACTGTCTGACCCCCTTCATTGGTTCTGAAATCAAAGACCTCCTGAACCTTGATGCATCTTTAATGTTTTTCGAAGCAAGTCTTCTACACCATAGTGTGGCATTCCACTTCCCCTGTGTTTTTTCCCCTTTCCTTTGCTAAACCACAATGTTACCTTAGCAGACTGAATATTAGACCAACATGCTAAGCCAATGGATGCCAAGCCAGTGGTTTTTCCAGAGAAAAGAGCCACATGAAAGCCCCCTGAGCTGCATCCCTGTATTTGCACCTGTTTAGTGGTTGAGGAACTGGAGGAAATAACAGCCAGTAGGTGTACAATCTAAATTTGCAGAGGGGTTAGAACCAGCTAAAATGGTAAAGTGTCTCCACCTTTGGAAATGAACAAATACTTGAATCCACTGAGGAACCCAGTTATTTTCATTTTGGTTTTATTAGAGGATCATATAATTTCCAAGTGTAAAAGAAGGTTAAAAAAATAGTAAAAGCAAAAAAAAAAAAAAAAAAAAGACTGGGGGAAAGGTTACCATCTCAGAGAGGTCTCCTAAGAATGTGGAGGAACCTTTCCACAAGGTTGAATCAGTATCAATAATTGCCTAGAAAATGTCTCCCAGAAGCATAGTGGTATTTAATTAACAGACTCCCCATTCACAAGAAAAGTGCTGGGCAGCTCTGCCAAGCACCTGTGTCACAGAGAGAAGGCAGAGACACTGACTGGGCGAGAACTCCATTAAGAGAAGAAGAACCATCTGTCAGTTCAACTTCCTTTGCATTTCACTGGAAATATTTCTCGCTGTCATGAGAAGTCTCTGGGGTCTCCAATGAGGACCTCTTTCCGTGCTGTAAACTTAGGCCTGAATGACTCTCTTATCCCCGATCCCTCCTCGGCTGGGTGATCCCCATAAAACAAACAGGAGATGGGCAATTGACTACTCCCGTGACAGGGCCATGCATGTGAGAGGAGGCCCCGTGGGGGCCCCATGCTTCCTGCCGCCTCTTACAGCTTCTGCTCTTGGAACCTGGCTGTCTGGCTGCAGTTCTGTCAATGATTGAAAGGCAGCCTCAGTTGGTCAGGTGTGTGTGTGCGTGTGCATGGGTTGCAGGGAGGGACATGAGGCCTGACAACTTGGAGTGTTCCCCTTCCAGACAGCACCTGGAGAGGCAAAACTATAAGAAAGGAAAATGGGGGCCATGACAGGTTTTCCATATAAGCTGGTCGTCTGGACAAAAGAATTTGATCACTCCCATGGTTTAGTCCGCCTCCAGCTCAAAAAGCATATGACCATTTTGCAACCCCCATAAAATAATCTTAATCAAATAAAAATCAAGAATGGATACACATGTAACTAACGTATTATCCTACAGACACTTGCAGCTCAGAAGTGGGAAAACTGGCACTGGCATTGCCTTCATTAGAGATTGATCGGACCACGTGTTGTGGTGGGGGCGCCAGACGTAATGGATTCCTAACTGAAGGCAGTAGAGGTACCTAGCATCACTAAGGAAGTACTCAGGGCAAAAGTGTTAAAGGATCCTAAAACCCAGTTAGAGGAAATAAGGAGGAGGCAACAAGTTTATCAACACAATGAAGAACCAATTAAATGCAGAAAGTGGGACATTCTACAGGATAAGTGGCCTGATCCCTTTAACAAGTTGAAATTTCTTAGAAAAATAAGGGTGCTGACGAGGGCCTCTTCTGATTCAAAGGGACTCCAGAGAAATAGTAATCTAATAAGATGCATGACTTTGGTCGAATCTTGGACAGTAAAACAGCTGTAAGAGATATCTGGGGACATTGAGGGAAATGGGAACATAGACTGGACTTAAATGATAATAGGACTATTGTCAGTCATGTTAGGCAAGACACTGATGTGAGGTTATGTAGAGCAATGCACTTCTTCAGGATTCATGCTGAACTTTTGTAGGACAAGATGTCTCCATGTTTGTAATCACGTCTGCAGAGTCCTTTTTGCCATGGATGGTAACATAGCAACAGGTCCCGGGGATTAGGATGTGGACATTTTGTGGGGGACCATCATTCTGCCTCCCATAAGCAGGGACCAAGATTTTCTTTTCATGATATTAAATGTTTTTGATATTATTGTGATTATTATTATTCTGCATTACTTATATTATCATCCAGCCAACTGCAGGTCAAGCTCAGTGTTTTCTTTGTTTGGCCAGATCTCATTTCATTATGATCAGATCTCATCCCATCTCATACTATGCGGTCAAATGGAAATCCAGGTGATATCCAAGAGAGATTTATTGGAGCTTATCAGAGAAAGGGATAAGGTTGTGTTCAAAAGACAAATGTTTGAGTTTTCAGGAATTCAAGAGAAAACATCCAAGGTTGAAACATCAAGGGATAGTTATGTTATTGTATAATTAAGAATTATGGAGAAGAAATGGCTATAAGGATTAAAAGTATTTGATCTGAGGATTGGAATTCAGGGAGTTGGAGAAATAGAGGAACATATTAGTTCTCCTCGTGTGTCCTTCTGTAATCTGTGCACTCCAGCCACGTGCGTGTGATGCTTTCAAAATGATTCAGTTTTTAATATTTAATGGAAGTATAGTCACATAGAATGTGATACAGTTTTTGAAAAACAATGAAAATACATGTGTGCTCTTTTAAAAAGATATTTAAGATATGTTATTAAATGGGGGCGGGGGCTGGGTGACTCAGTCAGTTGAGCGTCAGGCTCTTAATTTCTACTCTGGGCGTAAACTTATGGTTCATGCGATTAAGCCCCATATCTGGCTCCAGGCTGACAGTGCAGAGCCTGCTTGGGATTCCCTCCCTCTCTCTCTCTGTCCCTCCCTGATCACACTCTCGGTCTAGCAAAATGAATAAAAAAATAGATATGTTATTAAATGAAGAAAGAGAAAAGTCAAAAATGTTGTGTTGAATACACTCCTGTTAGTTGAAAATACATAACGGATTATCTCTGTACAGTAAAGCAGATATATGTAGAGTATTTTTATGCTTCTGAATGGAATCACAAGATATTGAAAAAAAATATGGTTGTGTTTAGGGAAAAGCATTTGGTGAGGTTTGGGAAAGAGTCTCTCACTTTTCTGGATGACATGACCGCCAGTGTATGTGACTTTTGAGGCTCTTAGGTTCAGAGGGAGTCTTGGAGATTAATCTTCTGTCCCCTTAACTAGATTCTGCAGGGGGAAAGATTGGATTAAAATAGTTCTCAAAAGCTTCAAAGTATGTGCTTTGCCCATGGGCTTCAAACTAAATAACGGAAGCAGTTATCCATGTAATGTGATGTGAAGGTGCTTTTACTCCTCACTGACTGTGTAGTTGTCCGACGCTACGTTGCCCCGTACCTACTGAGTCTGTAAGCCCCAAGGTTTCTCCACTTCTACAGCTGCTCTGATTAAATCCAGAAGTGTGAAAATCCAAAACCTTTACTTTCTGCTGAATCATTACATTGTACACCTGAAACCAATATAAAGTGTATGTTAATTATACTTTAGATAAGTAAATAAATAATAAAAATAAAACAACAACAAAACTTTACCTCCTGGATCAAAATCCACCCTCTATCATCTGAATAGATCTCTTCCTAGATTTACGATCTCGGCATATTTCCATTATTTTTGTAAGACATGTACAAACCTGACCCACCATAGCATGAGATTTTGGAAGAAGCACTGTGGGTCAAATGACTTATCCAAGAGCGTTTCTAGGGCTCTATGTTCAAACAACACAGAACACTGGAGGAAACTGGGGTTGGTCTTCTTGGGCGTGATACAACTCTGCGGTGATCTAATTGGTGTTTCTCGGGCTATGAGGTGGTCTGACCAGATTGCTCTAGACAGCCTTTTCCCACTGGCAACGGCACAAAAACTAGATGACATAATTCACAGTATAGGAAATTAGGAGCAGATAGGAAATGCACACAGACTACTGTATTTCTTCCAAAGGGAGTGCACATATTGAATAGATTACTGAGGAGGATCCTCAGAATTGGCAAAGTCAATTGACTCAAGAGATAGCAGCAGAGCGCTGCAGAAGAGGAAGGCCAGGACAGAAGGGTGAGGAGCATACAGAGTGGAGGAGGAGAGGCGCTCATTGGGTTCAGCAAATTCAACAATGTTGGAATTGAGCATTGACGTGTCAGCTAATGGGTCTTTGCTGTGTCCACATCCAGCACTAAGGCTAATGTCTTAATTATTTTCCATTGCCTATGACAGGCATTTTTTCCATAAATTTGAATGAAAGAAATTAAGTTGAAGCAAATTACTTGTAACCACCCAGAAATTTGGGCTTATGGAAACACTTTAGAGCAACGCGGCAGAAGTGGGTTTCCTCTTGGTCTGTCAAGTCCAGCACATCTCTAGCGGAGTGGTGGAGCTGTTTCCTTCTCCCTTGGACCAGGAAAAAATACATTTTTGGAGCTTCATGACTACGCTAAACTAGCCAAAATTTACTCAGCAGTTCCACAGGCAGCTGTGTCTTTCACCACGTCCTCTTTTTCCTTCTTTGAGAAAACATTGGAAAACTACAGATAGCCTTGTAATAGAGACTTTTTTCCCCTTGAAAGTAAGGATGACAAGTGTATCATTTCCTCAGCTATCCCACACCAGCGGAGACAAAGTGAGGATGGCGTCCACTGTGCAACGGGAATCGTGAGCGTGTGAATTTCCCACAGGGACCCAAGGGCTGCCTGCTTCTGGGAGGACAGTGACACCAGGCAAGCATGATCAACCCTCCCCCCTTCCCCCCTCCTCGGTCATTCCCTTTGAGACTAGCTCAAGCAAGGATGCAATACAAACTTACCTTGATGCATCAGGGTGGAAAGATGGTGCCAGGAGCCACTTTTCCCTCGTAGAGTCATACCTGATCTCTGGTATTGTTCCTAAATTACATATAACTCTAGAAGAAGGGAAAGCAAATACAGGACTTATTTATTTTATAACTGGAAGTTTGTATCCTTTGCTTTCACCCATTTTGGCCACCCCCAACCCTGCCTCTGGGAACCACCAACCTATTCTCTAAATCTATAGATTTAATTGTTTTTTAAATTCTACATATAGGTGATATCATATAGCATTTGTCTTTCTCTGTCTGCCTTATTTCACTTAGATAACACTCTCTAGCTCCATCCATGTCATAAATGGCAGGATTTCCTTTTTATGTCTGAATAATACTCTCCTCTCTCTCACTGTGTATGTGTGTGTGTATATATATATCCACATTTTCTATATCCACATATATATATCACATACATGTGTGTGTGATATATATACATATGATCACATGTGTGTGTGATGATATATATATGACATCTATATCACATTTTCTTTATCCACTTATCCATTAACACTTAGGTGGTTTCCATGTCTTCCTTATTGTAAATAATGCTGCAATAAATATAGAGCTGTTGATCTTTTTGAGACAGTAATTTCCTTTCCTTGGCATAAATGCCCAGAGTGGAATCACTGGATCATATGGTAATTCTAGTTTTAATTTTTTGAGGAGACTCCGTACTGTTTTTCACAGTGACTGTGCCAATCTACGTTCCCACGAAAGGGGCACGAGGATCTCTCCTCTTCTCCGCATCTTCACCACTGTTTGTTTCTTCTTGTCCTTTTGTCAGTGTCCGTTCCTACAGGTGTGAGGTTATATCTCATTGTGCTTTGGATTTGCATTTCCCTGATGGTTAATGACGTTGAGCATGTTTTCATATACCTGTTGGCCATTTGTATGTCGTCTTTGTAAAAATATCAATTCCATATCTCTGCCCATTTTTAGTCAGTTTTTTTCTATTGAGTTGTAGAAGTTCTTTATATATTTTGAATATTAACCCTTAGAGATATAATTAGCAATTTTTTCCCATTCCATAGGTTGTCCTTTCATTTTGTGGACTGTTTCCTTTGCTGTACAGCTTTTTAGTTTGATGTAGGCCCATGTGTTTGTTTTGATTTTTGTTGCCTTTGCTTTTGGTGTCGAATCCAAAAAATCATCCCCGAGACTTATGCCAAAGAGGTTACTGCTTATGTTTCTTTCTAAGAATTTTAAGACATCAGGCCTTGCATTCAAGTCTTATAACACTTTGAGTTGATTTTTATGTGTGGTATAAGATAGTGGTCCAGTTTCATTCTTTTGAATGTGGCTGTCCAGTTTTCCTGATATCATTTATTGAAGAAACTATTTTCCCCATTTTATGTTCTTGGCTTTGTTGTCACAGATTCATTGATCATATATGTATGGGTTTATTTCTGGGATTGCTCTTCTGTTCCTTTGATGTATATGTCTGTTTCTATGCCAATACCATACTGTTTTGATTACCATAGCCTTGTAATATAGTTTGAAGTCAGGAAGAGTAATGACTCGAGCTTTTTTCCCCTTCTTCAAGATTGCTATGGCTGATTAGGGTCTTTCGTGGTTCCATACAAATTTTAGAATCTTTTTTTGTATGTGTGTGAGAAAAATACTATTGGAGAGTGCTGTTTTTGGACTCTTTGGAGCCAGAAGGCCACTGAAGAGAGAAGGGGCGATAGAGGAGGGACTTCACCATCCTTTTCTCCTTGGGTCTAATGCCCAACCTGGGAGGCAGTTTGATTTAGTAGTTGAAAATATGCTACTAGCATTCTTGTGTGATTAGGAAAAATTGAGCCCTTAATCACTCTAAGATTGTTTCCTTATTTATAAAATGAGGATATTAACTATTTCAAAGGATTAGCTTGCGCATCAAAAGAGGTCATCCTTAAATGTCCATTCCGCTGCCTGGCACATAGTAATCTCTCAACAATTCCCTTGGCCATCCCCAAACCAAAACAGTGGGAGAGCGATTGGGGTTTTAAGCCAGCAACTCTTGGCATTGCTCACACCTAGGGACTCAGATATTCTGAACCGAAGAAAGATGTCCATGCTTTGATGTTGGGAAGGTGTCTTGAAATCAGGATGAACTGTACATGATGGGCTCCATAAACAGAGCCCAGCATTTGGAGGTATGGTGTGTACAAGTTGCCGGCGATATTTCTCAAAGGCGGCGGCAGGGCAGTCTGGGGTGTGATTTGTAGCCTGTCAGCCGTAAGAAGCGACAGGCCTCCCGAGTGGGGTCTCTGATAAGGGAGAGTAGTTACAGGCTTATGAACATGATTAAGCACCTTCTACTTACTCTTAGTAGAGACTCAATTAAATACAGTGTATATTTCCTTGACTGCCTTTGCCAAAGCTGCAGAGATTCTGAATGGTTATTGCTGCAGTTATTAACAAGAACAAATGATTCTAGGAATGACGTTAGGAATTACAATAATGGCACTAGCAGAGGCTAAGAGAAAGCAATTACAATGCAGACAATATTAGTCTTTCTTGCTTCTTCCTAAACTGGTGGCTAGCTATTAATAGTTACATCTTCAACTGTTTATAAAAAAAATCATTGTCTGTTTTATTGTCTCCATAACTAAGAGGAGCCACCCAATGTTAGAGCAGTGTCATGAAGACGAACAGCATTATGGTAACAGTGACGTGACAGAGCAGGGGGGACTGCCATTTCCGTCTTCGCGTATCTTACCAGATTTTCTACAGTGAACACATCTAGAGCTTACTCGTTGGGAGTGGAAGTCTGAAACACAGAGATATGGATATAAACCCTGCTTGTGCTATTTTTGTTGTTGTTATTTAACCTTTTGGCCTCAGTTCTCGTGTCTTCACATGGAAGAAATGACATTCCCACCTTGTGCGGATTACATGAGACCATGAAGTTATAGGAAGTACTTGGCATAATGCCTGGTGCGCTGGGAAGTCGTCAGCCACTGGTAATCGTTATTGTGTTTGGGGTTATTATTATTTGTACATGAAGAGACAAACATAAGTGAAGGTAAATGTGAAAATGAGTACACTTTAAAATAGCAAATAAGAATGCATTAGGAGGTAAAAAGGGAAAGCATTGTATTCCTTGAAAGGTAAATGGGACATGGCTTATTTAATGAGGCGCGTACGCGTATTCCTGCGTAATGAACGGCGCCGGTAAGCTCATGTGATTCCTGCATAGGGCAGGTCCCCGTGTGCATCACCTTCTCACTTTGCAGAAAAAAAAAAATGAGCTCAGAAAAGTGAGGTTTATCTCAAAATCTAGAATGAGGACTCCAACCTACTGCCTTTACCCAGGCATTTTATGCAAAGTGCGGCTGGGCAGGCAGGGCCAGTTGTGAAATTTACTAGTCCTTCAAGGGAGCTGGGGCCTGGGGGCTGAGGTTCCGCACATGGATGAGACTGCACTCCCCTGGGGGCTGTGGTACCTTTTCTTAGCATGAAGTGTCTTCTGATGCCAACTCCTGTGTTCTGTATCCACCCAGAGGGGGCGCCTTTTGCTAATCCAGACAAAGGGACACACTACAGGCCAGCTGGGCACTCAGCCAGGCTGTTCTCTGAGCTTCGTTTCTATGGTTCCTCTTGGGGAAGGAAGGGGATTTGCTTTTCCTTTATGAAAATTATTATAGCAATGGAACTTTCCCATTTCCCTTTTTCCTTCATTTATCCATCAATATACAGAACAGTGGTGCTGGTTGTGTGTGAGTGTAATATTTACATCCTGTCTTCAAATCTTTTTATTAGGTTTTATCTAATATGAAATGCTTTTCCTATCAATTAGATAGAGGCTTTGAAAGATTAGTTTTTCATCCACATGGTTCTACATTATTTACAATTCTCTGTGACTCGAGTTTATTTGAAAACTTGAGTATCTCACTTCTTAGACCAACATCCAAGTTGCTTCTATAAATAAAAAGCCTGGAGTCACTTAACCTAATTTCAAAGACTCCCTACATGAAATTAAATGGAATAGTCTGGAGTTTTCTGGTATTAATCTATGATTTTATTTTAAATAGTAGTATTATGTTGCCATCTTATTTTATTATAATTTTTTTTAATGTTCTGAGATCACTTTTGAAACGAGCAAGGTTATAATAATAAATGATAACTCTTAAGAATGTTAAGGCTTCTCTAATTTCTGCTTATTTTTATGAACACTCAGGACAATATTGTTTGGTTTTCTAACCTTATCATTTTGGACCAACTGAAGCCGCACTAGGCTATTTGCAATCCTGGGCGATGAGGCCATCCGTCCCAGGGCCTGGCGGGTCTTGACTTGGCTGGGAATGGGGTCATTCTGCACTGGGCTTTGCCATTGATTAAGGATGTGGATGTGAGTCAGACTCCTCTTAGAAAAGGCATGAAGGAGTCCCCTGCTCTGAAAATATACTTCGTCCTTCAAGGAGCTCAGAGTTTGGCAAGGACACACAAGTTGCCTCCGAGCTCATTTCACAAAAAGTTTCTGCTATTTGTGGGATTGTGAACCCCTAGAAGGTAGGGGCCAGACTGAGTCTTACCCACTGTTGCGTTCCCCAGACTTCTGGGCACTGAGCTTTGAATAGGAAGAATTCAATCCATGTTTTCTGAATTGAACTGAAATAGCTACTCACCTCCAGTAGAGAGGTATCAACACGGAAAAAAAGACGGAATGGAGGATTGCTTTTATGGGAAGATACTATTTGTCCACATACTCATTCACTCACTGATTCATTCCTTTCTTGCCTTGTATTTATAATATTTTAAGGCAATAATGTAGGAAGACTTGAAGGAGGTAGCACATGAGTGAGGACTCTGAATAAATAAGCATTGGGGTACAGGAGGCAGGAAGGGTTGGAGGAACAGCATTCTCAAAAGCACAGAGGTCAGACTTTTTTTTATTTTTTTTTATTGCTTTTTATTTATTTTTGAGAGACAGAGAGAGACAGTGCAAGCAGGGGAGGGTCAGAGAGAGAGGGAGCTACAGAATCTGAAACAGGCTCCAGGCTCTGAGCTAGCTGTCAGTACAGAGCCCAACGCGGGGCTCGAACCCACGAACCGTGAGATCTGACCTGAGCTGAAGCCGGATGCTTAACTGACTGAGCCACCCAGGCGCCCCAAGACTTTCAAGGTTAGGCTCGAGGAGCTGTGACAGGTGTCCTCTGGCTGAAGCTTAGGGGTCATGGAAGGAAGCAATTGAACAAAGTCTGGGAAAGGAGGCTGAACACAGTCCTGGAGCTCTTGTTCACGGTCCTGCCCCTAGAGAACTGCCGATGACTAAGTCAGGCAGTCTTGAGTGCCATCCATAGTTCTAGACGCATAACTTCACTTTTCTAACTCCTTGTGGATTTGCAAAATAGAGTGCTGATAATGACATTGGGCAGGTTAAATTTTGGTGGCTGCTATAGATAGTGACCAGCATAGAATGAATGCTACATAATGGTAGGTTTCCCTTTGTCTCTGTTCCTAAGCAACTGTGATCAATACAGTTATCTTCTGACAAAGTATAATTTAAAGGCCATTCTTAGGTATATTTACAAATAGCAAAATATATGATTTAGTTTTTTAAAACCACATTGTTCAGTTGGTCATTTCCAGAGCAATCTGATTATTTGTTGATTGATACTACCATGTTTCTTTTACTAGCAAATTCCTGGCCTTTCTGGTATTTGTCCCACACTTATGTCTGTTGAAATCTGTCATTCTGGTCCCCTCGTGCTCACCCTTCCTGAAGCCCTCCACATGGCCTCCCTCAAAATGTAGAAACTTTACGTACATCTGAGATACACCTTAAATTGGCCATTTGTACCTTCATATTGAAAAGCTAAAGGTTATTTGCAACCACTACTTCCATGAAAATTTAAAGGGCAGTTGTTTTTCACACGCATTTGGAAGTAAGCAAAAGCCAAGGAGAAACAGGTTATACAGATGCATTTAAAATATATTTTAATATTCTCATTGTCATTTTTGGAAAGCTTCTACTTTTTCTAAAAAATGAAACTCGGGTCCAATACAAAGTTTTATCCACAGTGGTGTGGTATTCATTGTTAGGCTTCCCTGTATTTATCATTCAGCAGAAGTCACTTATTAGTCACATCATGATGAGGTAAATGCAAAATATTTGAGGAATATTTTAACCATTTACATCATCTTAAACAGTTGTGATCATTGGTACTGTCACCAATATTTTGATTCTCCTCTCTAGACATATGACAAAGACTAAGCTTCCCTACTTCTTGGAGGTTAGGAGGGCCAAAGGACTGTTTTTGGCCAGTGAAACAGGACTGTGTCACTTCCAGGTGGAAGTCCTTAGGAGCCACAGAGTAACTTGCTATTTTCCCTTTCCTTGATGGGGTGACTGGTGATGTCCCAGATGGTGGAGGCTCTAACATCTCACACCACCCACATGGACTGGAACCCCCAATCCTACTAAGTAGGACATGACCACAAGTGAGGAATAGCCTGTTGTTGTTGCTTAACTTTTTATTGTAAGAAAGTTGCATATTCACATGCAGTGTAAAAAATTATACAAAGAGATCTCATATAGCATCTATCCAGTTTCCCCACTGGTGATATCTTACACAACTGTAACACTGTACCTGAAGCAGGAAATTGATAAAATCTACTGACGTGATTCAGGTTTCACCAGTTTTACATGCACTCATTTGTGTGTGCTTGTGTGTATTTATTTTTTAAAATTTTAATAGTTATTTATTTTCTTTTATAGTTTATATCAAGTTGGTTTCCATATAACACCAAGTGCTCATCCCAACAAGTGCCCTCCTCCATGCCCATCACCCCCCTTCCGCTCTCCCCCACCCCCATCAGGCCTCAGTTTGTTCTCAGTATTCAAGAGTCTCTTATGGTTTGCCTCCCTCCCTCTCCCCAACTATCTTTTTCCACTTCCCCTCCCCCATGGTCCTCTGTTACGTTTTTCTGGTTCCACATATGAGTGAAAACATATGGTGTCTGTACTTCTCTGCCTGACTTATTTCACGTAGCATAACACCCTCGAGTTCAATCCACCTTGCTACGAATGGCCAGATTTCATTCTTTCTCATTGCCATGTAGTACTCCATTGTATATATAAACCACATCTTCTTGATCCATTCATCAGGTGATGGACATTTAGGCTCTTTACATGATTTGGCTATGTTGAAAGTGCCGCTGTGAACATTGGGGTACATGTGCCCCTATGCATCAGCACTTCTGTATCCCTTGGGTAAATCCCTAGCAGTGCTATTTCTGGGTCATAGGGGAGTTCTACAGTTAATTTTTTTGAGGAACCTCCACACTGTTCCAGAGCGGCTGTACCAGTTAACATTCCCACCAACAGTGTAGGAGGGTGCCTGTTTCTCCACATCCTCACCAGCATCTAGAGTCTCCTGATTTGTTCATTTTAGCCACTCTTACCGGCGTGAGGTGGTATCTCAGTGTGGTTTTGATTTGTATTTCCCTGATGAAAAGTGACACTGAGCATCGTTTCATGTGCCTGTTGGCCAGCTGGATGTCCTCTTTGGAGGAGTGTCTGTTCATGTCGTCTGACCATTTCTTCACTGGATTATTTGTTTTTTGGCTGTGGAGTTTGGTGCATTCCTTAGAGATTTTGAATACTAGCCCTTTACTGATATGTCATTTGCAACTCTTTTCCCATTCTGTCAGTTGCCTATTAGTTTTCTTAATTGTTTCCTTTGCAGTGCAGAAGATTTTTATCTTGATGAGATCCCAATAGTTCATTTTTGCTCTTGATTCCCAAACTTTTGGAGATGTGTCAAGTAAGAAATTGCTGTGGTTGAGGTCAAGGAAGTTGTTTCCTGCTTTCTCCTCGAGGGTTTTGATGGTTTCCTGTCTCACATTCAGGTCCTTCATCCATTTTGAGTTAATTTTTGTGTATGGTGTAAGAAAGTGGTCTAGTTTCATTCTTCTGCATGTTGCTGTCCAGTCTCCTGGCACCATCTCTTAAAGGGGCTGTCTTTTTTCCCTTGGATACTCTTTCCTGCTTTGTCAAATATTAATTGGCCATACATTTGTGGCTCTGGTTCTGGGTTCTGTATACTATTGTGTCTATTTTTGTGCCAATACCATATTGTCTTGATGATGACAGCTTTGTAGTAGAGGCTGAAGTCTGGGATTGTGAGGCCTCCTATTTTGGTTTTCTTCTTCCATACAAATATTACTTTGGCATTTCAGGGTCTTTTGTGGTTCCATACAAATTTTAGGATTGCTTGTTCTAGCTCTGAGAAGAATGCTGATGCAATTTTGACTTGGATTGTATTGAATGTGTAGATTTCCTTTGTGACATTTTAACAGTATTTATTCTTCCAATCCATGAGCATGGAATGTTTTTCCATTTATTTGTGCCTTCTTCAATTTCCTTCAGAAGTTTTGTATAGTTTTCATCATACAGATCTTTTACTTCTTTGATTAGGTTTATTGCTAGGTATTTTATGGTTGTTTGTGCAGTTGTGAATCGGATCAGTTTCTTGGTTTCTCTTTCTGTTTCTTCATTATTGGTATATAAAAATGCAATCAATTTCTGTACGTTGGTTTTGTGCCCTGCGACTCTGCTGAATTCATGGATCAGTTCTAGTAGGCTTCTGGTGGAGTCTGTTAGGTTTTCCATGTAGAGTATCATGTCATCTGCAGAAAGTGAACGTCTGACTTCATCTTTGCCAATTCTGATGCCTTTTATTTCCTTTTGTTGTCTGATTGCTGATGCTAGGACTTCTAGCACTGTGTTCAACAACAGTGGTGAGAGTGGACACCCCTGTCGTGTTCCTGATCTCAGGGGGAAAGCTCTCAGTTTTTCCCCATTGAGGATGATATTAGCTGTGGGCTTTTCACAAATGGCTTTTATGACGGTCAGGTAAGTTCCCCCCATCCTGACTTTCTCGAGGATTTTTATTAAAAAAAGGATGCTATATTTTGTCAAATGCTTTTTCTGCATCTATTGACAGGATCATATGGTTTTTATCTTTCCTTTTGTTAAGGGGATGTATCACATTGGTTGATTTGTGAATATTGAACCAGCCCTATGACCCAGGAATGACTCCCACTTGATACTGGTGGATGATTCTTTCTATATGCTGTTGAATTCAATTTGCTAGTATCTTGTTGAGGATTTTTGCATCTGTCTTCATCAAGGATATTGGCCTGTAGTTCTCTTTTTTTGGCTGGGTCTCTGTCTGGTTTGGGAATCCAAGTGATGCTGTCTTCGCAGAATGAGTCTGGAAGTTTTCCTTCCATTTCTATTTTTTGGAATAGCTTGAGAAGAATGGATATTAACTCTGATTTAAATGTCTGGTAGAATTCCCCAGGGAAGCCATCTGACCCAGGGCTCTTAATCGTTAGGATATTTTTTGATAACTGATTCAATTTCTTCACTGGTTATGGGGCTGTTCAGATTTTCTCTCTCTTCCTCTTTGAATTTTGGTAGTGTGTGTATGTTTAGGAATTTGTCCATTTTTTCTAGGTTGTCCAGTTTGTTGGCATGTAAGTTTTCATAGTATTCCCTGATATTTGCATGTATTTCTGAGGGATGGGTTGTAATAAATCCATTCTCATTCATGATTTTGTCTATTTGGGTGTGCTCTCTTTTCTTTTGGAGAAGCCTGGCTTGAGGTTTATGAATTTTGTTTATTTTTTTCAAAAAACCAACTATTGGTTTCCTTGATCTGTTCAACTAGTTTTTGTTTTTGGATACTATACTGTTTATTTCTGCCCTGATCTTTATTATTTCTCTTCTTCTGCTGAGTTTGGGGTGTTCTTGTTGCTTTGCTTCTAGATCCTTTAGGTACGCTGTTAGATTTTGAATTTGCACTTTTTCTAGTGTCTTGAAATTGGCCTGAATTGCAATGTATTTTCCTCTTAGAACTGCCTTTGCTGCATCTCAAAGAGTTTGGATTGTTGTATTTTCATTTGCATTTCTTTCCATATATTTTTTAAATTTCTTCTCTAATTGCCTGATTGGCCCATTCGTTCTTTAGTAGGGTGTTCTTCCAGTCTTTTTCCTGTGATTGATTTCAAGTTTCATAGCATTGTGATCTGAAAGTATGCATGGTATGATCTCAGTTCTTTTATATTTATTGAGGGCTGCATGATGACCCAGTATGTGATCTCAGAGAATGTACCATGGGCACTTGAGAAGAAAGTGAATTCCCTAGCCTCAGGTTGTAGTGCTCTACATATATCTGTCAGATCCATCTGGTCCAGTGTGTTGTTCAGGTCCATTGTTTCATTAGTGATTTTCTGTCTAGTTGATCTATCCATTGCTGTAAGCGGAGTATTAAAGTCCCCTGAAATTAGCACATTCTTATCAGTAAGACTGTTTCTGTTTTTGAGTATTTCGGTGTATTTCGGTGCTTCCAAATTCAGTGAGTAGACATTTCTAATTGTTAGCTTTTCTTGATGGATAGACCCTGTAATTATTATAGAATACCCTTCTTCATCTCTTGTTACTGCCATAACTTTAAAGTCCAGTTTGTCCGATATAATTATGGCTACTACAGCTTTCTTTTGACTTCCAGTAGCATGATAGATATTTCTCCATCCCCTCACTTTCAATCTGAAGGTGTCCTCAGCTCTAAAATGAATATCTTGTAGACAGCAAATAGATGGATCTTGTGTTTTTCTCCATCTGATACTCTGTGTCTTTTGATTGGAGCGTTTAGGCCATTTACATTCAATGTTATTATTGAAGAATATGGGTTTAGAGTCATTGTGTTCTCTGTAGGATTCATGCTTGTAGTGGTGTCTCTGGTACTTTGTGTTCCTTGCAACGTTTCCCTCATAGGGTCCCCCAGAGGATTTCTTGTGGGGCTGGTTTAGTGGTGATGAATTCCTTCAATTTTTGTTTGTTTGGGAAAACCTTTATCTCTCCCTCTATTCTGAATGACAGGCTTGCTGGGTAAAGCATTCTTGGCTGCATATTATTTCTGTTCATCCCATTAAAGATTTCCTACCATTCATTTCTGGCCTGCCAAATTTCTTTTTTTTTTTTTAATTTTTTTTATTTTATTTTTTTTAATATAACACAATTTATTTTTTTAACATATGCAGTTATTTTCCGTCATTATCAATACAGTAGTTACAATGACACTCCAAACAGAAAAGCAAGGTAGAAAAATCAAAACCCCCACTTCTATTTCATGCAATTAGACTTATACAGAAATTAATAGGTTAAGTACCAACTAGTTAATCACCTAATTTCACAGCTATCTGAAGTGGCATTCATTATTTAGCAGCTTATCTATGATACATTCAAGATACATGATACAATTTATTACTTGCCTATAAGCTAAAACACAGCCTGCTTAATACCTTTCCTTAAATTCCACCTCTATACTACAGT